>OZ018397.1:20535040-20724314 GCA_963969525.1 Ontholestes murinus | reverse complement strand
ATCCAGCACAACTTCAATCAGTAATCAAGACACTTATTACGCGATCAGAACGTCTTGCTGATCAAACAAATAAAAAGTCAGAAATACAAACAGTGAAAGAGGCGCTAATCCAAAACGGTTTTACTTCACAACACATTAATAAAGTCATGAGAAGCAGAACACGCAATAAAAAAGGGGAACAACCCCTAGCAAGGGCCTCGCTTCCATACATAAAAGGCACAACAGACAAAATTGCACGAATTCTGAAAAAACACAAAATAACAACAGCCTTTACAACAACAACTAAAATCAAAAACCTTACAGACAAACATAAAGACCAAATTCCACACGAAAACCAAGGAGTTTATGAGATACCTTGTAAAGATTGTGACCAAACATACATAGGACAAACAAGCAGGCGAATCTCGGCAAGAATTGATGAACATAAAAACTCTGTAAAACAAAAACAAACTACTTCATCATTAACACAACATCACCTACAAACGGGCCATAAAATAGATTTCAAAAACACCAAAACTCTTGCAAGAATGGGTCATCTAAACGGACGAATTATTCGGGAGGCAATTGAGATCGAGATACGACCAAGGTCAATGAACCGAAGAGATGACTCACAGCGCCTGCCGATTACATGGAAACCGGTTCTTCGAACGGAAAATCACCGGACACGTACCAACACAGACACCACAAATACATATACACAACACGCACGCGCACAACCAACTACAAACCGGCCAATGACGCGCAGCCATACAAGAAGGAACGCAGGTGGAGGGGAGGGGCTACATATATAAATAATCCGCTAACCCGACAGCAGACCAGTATTACCTTGACTATACAAGAGTAAGCACTTGAAAAAGATGGCAGAGAGACCATCGAAACGTCGTGAATATAATTTACAAACCACGCGGAGTATAACCCGAAAACCAACTACAACATATATATATATATATATATATATATATATATATATATATATATATATATATATATATATATATATATATATATATAAGTAACCTTACGGCCACAATAGACATTTCATTGTTATTTTTGATTATTAAACAATTAATATTATTCATCTCATATGCATAACTAACTTATCCTTTAATTAATGCGCAATAAAGATTGCATCATGCACCGGATGACATTCCGATTAGCTTAGCATTTATTATATTATAAATAGGACTCATCGCCTCATTCACCACTATTATTACATTAGCAGTACCGTTACCGTTATTATATTAGTAAGATGTAATTTGTTAAAGTTTATAATGTAAAATATAATTAATCAAGAAATAAATACTTTTTTAAAAATTCAATCGTGCAAATCCAAAATTTAACTGGCGCAGTCGGTAGGATGTCATGAGGGCACAACATCTGAGAGGACATCAGAATAGTGCACCGTCCGTATCAACGGTTTAATTGACATCAGAACAAGTTCCACGTCGAAGCAGCACCAGAGGGTCCTCCAAACATCGAGGAACCAACACCCCGAGGGCAGCATTACGAGGAACACCCCATCACCAGTTCAAGGACACTGAGGGCATATCAGGGCAATGGACAGCGTGATATTCGTTACTATTTGGTAAGCACAGAATTTTTAGAGGTTTATTTCTTTCCCTTCGTATTAAACAAATTATTTTATGTACGGGAGTGATACATCTTCCGACTCGAATTCACCAATAATTTTTCATTCCCCAATTCGCATTCATTCACCAGTAAATTTCGTACTCGAAAAATTAATAGATAAATTACATAATTTAGAATTAAATAAAGTAGAAATGGAGAACGTAAATTATCAATTATTAAAATTAAATGTGGACACGATTCCTCAGTTTGACGGAAGCAATGAATTAACAGAAATTTTTATCTCGCGATGCGAATCCGTTTTAGCACTATTTAGACCACTAAATAATGAGTTAATAAATAATTATTTAATTAATGCAATTATTGGTAAATTGAAAGACCGTGCATTAGTCGCAATAGGTTCGCGTTCCGAACTTAATAGTTGGCCTGAAATAAAAGAACATTTGAGGCAGAGATTTGGTGATCTGCGAACTTATGATTGTATTGTTACAGAATTAATTAATTTAAAGCCTAATAAACATGAAAAGTATCTAGATTTTGCAGAGCGAATCCAAGTGTTGCGTAGTAAATTGTCGTGTAAGATAAATTCTTTATCAGCAGCTGTTATGCCAGACGAAACAAAACGCGTGCATCAGCGGAGCTATGATGAGCTCGCACTCAAAACATTCCTTCGTGGAATACGGGGCAACGTACAAAGCATAATAAGATTACGAAATCCAAGTACGCTTGAAGAAGCTATAAATTATTTAATAGAAGAAAACAATTTCCAAAGTACTATCGATATTCCAAATTATAATCAAAATTTTAACAAACCTAAATTTCAAAATTTCAATTCCCAAAATTTTAATAGGAATAATAATAATGATAGATTTTATCATAATAATGGTCAAAACAACTTTGCTAGTAGACCTATAAATTTACAATTTAGGCCGCAACCACCACCACGATTTCCGACGAATCAACAAGTATTTGGGAGACGAAATCCCTCAAATTTCTACAGACCAAATAATAATTATAATAATAACTTTAGATTCAATCAAAATTATAATAATCGTATAAATCCAAATATGAACCCAAATTTTGCAAATAATTTAAGACCGAATTTTAATTTTAATCCAAACGCAAATTTTAATAATAATTTAAACAATCAACCGCCTAGACCAAACCCTCCGCGTTTGCCAAGCCCCACGCCGATGTCGACCTCAACTATTTATACCAATAGGCCCCAATTACACAATTTGGATGAGCCAACATCTTCTGTAAATATTAGTACTCATAGTAATAGCGTTATTAGTCATAGTAATAGCGATAGTGAAAAAACTGAAGATAATTTTTTAGAGTAAACCGCCTTGGCAGAACCCCCGTAGAAATTTTAAGTATAGATAATAATGCAAGTAAATTACCTTTTGTTATTGATCCAGATACCAAATTAAAAATACTCATGGATTCCGGAAGTACACGTTCTTTTATAAGTTCAAAATTAGCAAAAAGATTAAACAAAAATTTATTCAAAATTGATCCATTTGAAGTAACAAGTGCACGCGGTACTTCTCAAGGAACCCACAGTGTAGTCATTAACCTTCAAAAATTATTTAAGACTACTTTTGCAACAAAATTGAAATGCTTTATTTTTGACTTCCACTCTGCTTTCGATATCTTATTAGGAGTGGATAATATGATAAAAATTAATGCTAATATTGATTTTAAAAATAAATTAATTACAACCCCCAATAGTGAAATCCCTCTTAGATTTAGGGATGACCAAGGCGTAATAAACAATTATAATGTTAGTAGTAATTTTAATGATGTTAGTATTAATCGTAATTATAACAATAATAAAACTAGTAGAAATAATAATAATATTTTTGATTCTAGAAATAATAATAATAATATGTTTGATTATAAAAATAGTAATAATAATAGTAATATTTATTCTGATTATAGAAATAATTATAATAATGATAATAATAATAATGAAAGAAAACATGTTGCTGCGGTCCCTAAGCGGATATTAGTGCCCGCAAAAAGTCAACAAATAATAGAAGTAGAAATTGAAAATATAAACCACGGCGAAGCCGTCATCCCTAGGATGGATGTATTAAATTTTTTAATTCCAGAGTGTATTACATTAGTGAAAAATAATAGAGCGTATTGCACAGTTGTAAACAAAACAGATATAGATAGGGAAGTTACCCTGAAAAAACCTTTTGTCGTGACACCCATCAATGGATATGATGTGGTTCCCTATGAACAAAATGTAAATAATAAAATTAATAAAAAATGGTGATGTGGCCATCATAGTACTTTCCCTATATTTTACTCGAAAACTATGCGGTTTATGCAAAAAGGTTATTCTTAATAGTTTATTCAATTTTGAATTCTCTACAATTATTTGTTATATAACTTTCATGTTGCTTCAATAGTTTATTAGCAATTGGCAAAAAATGTCAAAAATTTCAATTTTTTTTTTCTCGAAAGTTAAGAATTTTATGAAAAATATATTTTAACAAAATTTGTTCAGTTTCTCATTCTCTTTAACTTTTGTTTGAAAAGTTTTGTAATATTTTTCATAATAAAAAAAATATCGGAAAAAAAACAAAAAAACGCCTCGAGTAAACACCCACTTCCGGTTTATGAATGTTTACCAAAAGCTTTTCAGTTCCAGTTTTTAACGATAAAACCTTACGTTTAAAGTTTCATCTCAATCGGATCAGTCGTTTTTGAGATACAGCACCCACGGACAGACAGACAGACAGACAGACAGACAGACAGACACACACACAGACACAATTTTTTTTTTCCAGAAATTAGTTTAATGGACTCAGGGGACCTCAAAACGGATATTTCCGCAAAAAAAATTTTTCAAAAAAAAATCACGATCACAATACTTCCCCTATATATACTTCGTATATAGGGAAAGTAAAAATGCCGTAATATTAATAATAATAATAATAATTTTAATATGTTTAATGCAAATAAAATAAAATTCGATTTTTCTAAGATAAGGTCAGAACATATGAATGACGAAGAGAAAGCCGTAATTAAGAATTTGTTACTTAAATACTCAGATATATTTCATTCTAAAGATAATGATTTGACTTTCACTAATAGAATTAAGCATAGGATAATCACTACAGATGAAATACCAGTGTTTACTAAAACTTATCGTTATCCAGAAGTGCATAAGGCTGAAGTTAATAGACAAATAAATGAAATGTTAGAGCAAAATATAATTAGACCATCGTTTAGTCCATGGTCATCGCCTATTTGGATAGTTCCGAAAAAATTAGATGCATCAGGCCAGAGGAAATGGCGTGTTGTTTTTGACTATAGAAAACAAAATGAAAAGACAGTAGGTGACCGGTACCCACTTCCAAATATTAATGACTTGTTAGATAAATTAGGTTAAGCGCAATATTTTACTACTTTAGATTTAGCATCGGGTTTCCATCAGATTGAAATAGACGAACGTGACATCCCGAAAACAGCATTCAATACCGAGCGTGGACATTATGAATTTTTGAGAATGCCTTTTGCCTTGAAAAATGCCCCAGCTACATTTCGGCGCGTAATGGACGATATATTAAGAGGAATTCAAAATGAATATTGTTTAGTATATATGGATGACATAATAATTTTTTCGACAAGTTTACAGGAACACGTAAATAGACTTAGTGAAGTATTTAATAGGTTACGACAATCAAATTTTAAGATACAGTTAGATAAATCTGAATTTTTGCGAAAAGAAGTAGCTTATCTAGGACATATTGTAACACCACAAGGCGTTAAACCTAATCCAGACAAAATTTTAGCGATTCAAAATTATCCCATCCCAAAAACGACGAAACAGATAAAAGGATTTTTAGGACTGTTAGGCTATTATAGGAAATTTATTAAAAACTTTGCAGAACTTACTAAACCAATGACTAAATGTTTAAAGAAGAATTCAATAATTAATATCAGCGACCTGGATTACCAAAATTGCTTTAACCTTTGTAAGAATGTATTAACTAATCAACCTCTTCTTCAATATCCTGACTTTTAGAGACCGTTCATTTTAACTACAGACGCTAGTAATCAAGCCCTTGGCGCCGTTTTATCGCAAGGAAAAATCGGTTCTGACTTACCTATCGCTTATGCAAGCCGTACATTAAACGATTCAGAGACACGTTATTCAACAATTGAGAAGGAATTACTTGCCATAGTTTGGGCTGTCAAATATTTTCGCCCTTATTTATTTGGACGTAGATTTAAAATAGTCACTGACCACCGGCCCCTCCAATGGCTGATGTCTATAAAGGAGCCGAATTCAAAATTAGTTCGCTGGAGATTAAAATTAGCTGAATACGATTATGATATAGTTTATAAAAAAGGTACATTAAATAGGAATGCTGACGCACTTTCAAGAATAGAGCTTAATGTTAATGAAGAGTATGGACCAAATTTAGAAAGTTATTTAAAAAATTTTGAAGACATAGAAAACCCATCATCTCTAATAGTAGAACCTGCAGAAACAATACACGTAAATGAAATAGAAAATGAAGATGGTGCAACGATCCATTCTTCTTTAGAACATCCCATAGTAGGCATACCAATATCAGATAAACCGGTCAACGTAGGTGATAATCAAATCATAATATCGGAAGTCGAACATTCCCCATGCAAACCCAAAATTATTAACATGTTTCAAAATAAGAAAATGAGAATTAATGTACAATTTTCCAAAATCAATTTTGTTCAAGATGTACTTGATTTTATTAAAGAATACATCGTTCCTAAAGTAAGTTATTATCTTTATTTCAAAAGTCCTGTTTATGACTGATCAAAATGACCAAGTGTAACAATCTATTAACCGACGTTGAAACCGAAAATGATATTTCAGAAATAATTAAAAATTATCACGAGGGTAAAACTAATCACAGGGGTATAGATGAGACAGAATTAAAATTGAAACGCACTTATTATTGGCCAAATATGAGACGAACTATCCAGGAGTACATTAATAATTGTGAAATTTGTCTTGTTTCAAAGTATGAGCGTAAACCATTAAAAATCAAATTTAATACTACACCCACAGCTTTAAAACCGTTCGAAATTATTCATATTGATTGCATAGCCTTAGAAAATGTAAAATTCCTCACTATTATAGATTCTTTTTCGAAATACACTCAACTGTATAAACTTAATTCTTATCAAGCTGTAGAAATCGCGACTAACCTAATTAAATTTTTCTGTCATCATGGAACACCAAATTTAATAATTTCCGATAATCATTTAGAATTTAAAAATACAGTCATTCGAGAACTTTTGGCCCTTCATAAAATTAATATCCACTTTATTAGTTCACAGCATCCGGAATCAAATGGAATTGTCGAACGCGTACACTCGACAATTATCGAACACATAAGATTATTAAACAATCAAGATAATTACAAAAACGAATCGGTCGAAATAAAAATTCTCTATGCAATCCGTGCCTATAATAATTCAATTCATTCTACTACTAAATTAAAACCTGTCGAAATTATCTCAGGCCATATTGACAATGACTCATTATTAGATTTAGATTTGGAAACTCTACTAACAAATAACTATGTCCAATTACACAAAGAAAAAGTAAGATTGTTATACGAAAAAATTAATGAGACGATAATAAATAATAAAACTAAATACATTGAAAAACGGAACGTATCTCGCGAAGAACCACCACAAATCCCTGAAGAAATATTTGTAGAAAATAAACAAAAACAATCAAAAACTAAGAACAAATTTAAAAAGGAGAAAATTAAGAGAGTAAGATTTGATCGTAATACAGTTGAAATAGAAACTAGTCACCGTAACCAAGTAGACAAAATTCATTTATCAAATGTTAAGAGACCTAGAATTAAAAAATCTAAATCTGAGAACGTCTTGAATTTTAAAACTTTTATCAATAACTTTAATGACAAAAATTTAATCAAAAATAAAAATGTACATGAAATTGATGATGATTTGTTTCATGCTCCATCTGACTTTTCTCTTGCCCATTGCGTTAGCCAAGATTTAAAAATGAGTGCAGGCATAGCCCAGGAATTTAAAGTAAGATTCGGCAGAATTAGAGAACTGTCTAAACAAAACCCGCAATTATATTCACTCTGTCATATTTTAGAAGACGAACGTTACATTATTTATCTTATTACAAAACAAAATTATTATGATAAACCTACACTAGAATGTCTATTTAAAACTTTATTGAATTTGAAACAATTTTGTACAGATAAAAATATTACTAAATTAGCAATCCCTAAATTAGGCTGTGGCCTGGACCAATTAAATTATGAAACTGTTAAAGCCATGATCGAATACAT
This sequence comes from Ontholestes murinus, assembly GCA_963969525.1. Taxonomy (NCBI): domain Eukaryota; kingdom Metazoa; phylum Arthropoda; class Insecta; order Coleoptera; family Staphylinidae; genus Ontholestes; species Ontholestes murinus. The sequence continues at coordinate 20,716,380 of OZ018397.1, read as the reverse complement.
ATTCCTTAATTCACAAATACAAATAACCATTTACCTTGGCGCACCTAAGTTAGATGACAGCTTACCTGGCACTTCATTCGAGCCACCTAGTCTAGTTCAAGAAAGGAAATCATTTTTTGAGAAATATGCTGACTATTACTACTATTAAAATCAAGAATTGATTCAAAAATTTGGCCTCTAAGAGATATGTGCTTAAAAAACTGAAAAACAATATCAATGCCAAGACAATTTGGTAATAAATTATAAAGCAGTCTGTGAAAATGAAGTACTTAATAATGGAAATACAAATGACTGTAAATTTACTAAATTAGAGGTTGAGAAAAACCATTTAGAGAAAATTCCGTACACCGATCAGTTCCTCGCTGTCTTCGTATCTAAGGAAAGGATACGAACAACATGCCCAGAAAAGGAAGAAAACCAGGACCTTCAAGGAGTCTTCATTATCCAACCTCAAGGGTGCAACCTCTACTATAGGAACCATAAGATTCCAAAAACCGAAGAATTCTATGGAACACCTGTGATAGTGAGTGCCGTGAACCCCAAACTGAAACCCCAAAAACTAAACAATTTTACAATTAATTTCAAAAGACTCAAATTAGAAGATGTTCCAATATATTCCCAGGTGCCCCTCGAAGACAGTGTAATATCCCTTCAACCTAGTTATGGACAATATTTGTGTACTTCCTAATTTTATTATGTATAGTGGCCCTAGTGTTAAAATACCTGAAAAGAAAAAGGGCAGTGACCATTTCAGAAGACAATAATTCGCCTCCCCGTGTGTGTCGAATCTAGGGGGAGAGGAGTAACCTTGCGGCCACAATAGACATTTCATTGTTATTTTTCATTATTAAACAAATAATATTATTCATCTCATATGCATAACTAACTTATCCTTTAATTCATGCGCAATAAAGATTGCATCATGCACCGGATGACATTCCGATTAGCTTAGCATTTATTATATTATAAATAGGACTCATCGCCTCATTCACCACTATTATTACATTAGCAGTACCGTTACCGTTATTATATTAGTAAGATGTAATTTGTTAAAGTTTATAATGTAAAATATAATTAATCAAGAAATAAATCCTTTTTTAAAAATTCAATCGTGCAAATCCAAAATTTAACTTATATATACAGGGTGTCCCGTTAATGCGGGGAAATGGCTGGACCATAGATTCCTGAGGTCAAAATATGACGATTTAACGCAACTTATCTATATCCAAAAATTTACGGTTAAGCCGGAATTTGTCTTCAAAGTTTAAAATTTTATTATTTCTTTTGTTTATAACAATTGAACGCTTTATTTGATTTGAATGAAATTTATTTTTAATAACTACCATAATATAATACATCATTTCAATTATTATGACTATTATTGGTTAACAAGAAGTATAAGAAACAGTGGTACCACCACTTAAAAACTAAAATATCTTTTTATTGGTGGATCGAATAAATACTAAAAAAATACTACTTGAAAGAACATTTAATTTAAAAACTTTTTTATCTCTTAATAATATTTGGTATCTTTTACGGTTTTTCCACAAAAAAATAAAATATATATTTTATATCTAGTAAAAACAAAATCTAGTTTTTCATCGAATCGAAAATAAATGTTTTTCGTGGCCGCCTTTGTTTAAAAAATGTAAATTATGTATAATAATAATTATTTAGTGTCTTTTAACAATTAATTTTTAACTTTATTATAGTTCATAAATATTCATATTTGGAACAAACAGATATCTTGTTTGTATTAGGATTTTGCAAAGAAAATTGTTTGAAAAGTGTTAGATGTTGTTTTGATTTATTTTATTAATTGATATTATTTAATTTTTATTCAATTGAGTAAGTTTATTTATTTATTAATGAGTGCATAATGAGTATACTATATTCATATTTTATTTTTTTTGTGCAAAAACCGTACAAGATATCAAAAACTAGTAAGAGTCAAAAAAGTTTTTAAATCTAATGCCCTTTCAAGTAGATTTTTTTGGATTTTATTGGATGCACCAATAAAAAATAATTTAGTTTTTAAGTGGTAGTACTACTGTTTTTTTATACTTCCTGTCAATCACTAATGGCCACAATAAGTGAAATGATGTATGATATTATGGTACTTAATAATAATAAATTTCATTCAAATCAAATAAAGCGTTCAATTGTTATGAACAAAAGAAATAAAAATTTTTGAAACTTTGAAGCCAAATTCCGGCTTAACCGTAAATTTTTGGATATAGATAAGTTGCATTAAATCGTCATATTTTGACCCCAGGAATCTATGGTCCAGCCATTTCCCCGAATTAACGGGACACCCTGTATATCCTGGAGAACAGGCGCGGCGTCTACGGACTTTGTCCAATCCGGGACGTTCCTCGTGTATGTGGACTATTGAGGGGTTCGGGCTGATTATTCCAGACTCGCTTCCTTATGGACTATCGTTAGTCCCTGAGGGGAGCCAGGGAGTTTCTTCTTCACGAGCTTCTTGATTAATCGAAGGACCGATGATGAATTCAAGTATATGATGATTAATGAATCCGGTTCCTGGTTCAAAGGACTCGTCGAATTTTCGTTTTTGTATTAAATCAAACAACAACGCTTAGTTTAACGTGTCTATTAATACTCTCAACAATATTTACAGAAGATGTTTACAGTTTAAGAAGTGAATCGAAACTGATTTCTAAAGCTAAACTAACTACTTTACACAATATACAATTTAACAGGGAGACATGCGCAGAAACAATCTTGAAATTCAGGTAGATTCATGGTCTTACCAGCGGACCCTTCAGAAATGACCGATGCAGACGGCTAATTACAAAAATGGTGATGTGGCCATCATAGTACTTTCCCTATATTTTACTCGAAAACTATGCGGTTTATGCAAAAAGGTTATAGTTAATAATTTATTCAATTTTGAATTCTCTACAATTATTTGTTATATAACTTTCATGTTGCTTCAATAGTTTATTAGCAATTGGCAAAAAAATATCAAAAATTTCAATTTTTATTTTTTTTCTCGAGTTAAGAATTTTATGAAAAAAATATTTTAACAAAATTTGCTCAGTTTCTCATTCTCTTTAACTTTTGTTTGAAAAGTTTTGTAATATTTTTCATATTAAAGAAAATATCGGAAAAAAAAACAAAAAATGCCTCGAGTAAACACCCGCTTCCGGTTTATGAATGTTTACCAAAAGCTTTTCAGTTCTAGTTTTGAACGATAAAACCTTACGTTTAAAGTTTCATCTCAATCGGATCAGTCGTTTTTTAGATACAGCACCCACGGACAGACAGACAGACAGACAGACAGACACACACACAGACACAAAATTTTTTTTACAGAAATTAGTTTAATGGACCTCAAAACGGATATTTCCGCAAAAAAAAAATTTCAAAAAAAATCACGATCACAATACTTCCCCTATATATACTTCGTATATAGGGAAAGTAAAAAAGTCCCAAAATCCGCATCTTTTGTGTCACAATAAAAATATTAATAATATGCACCGTTTACGGGAATCTAATAAAGAAATAAATGCAGTTCCAAACAGCTACACAAAATATGGGATTTAAATAAACTAAAATAAGTTTACAGACACCAATAAAATAAACAGTTGTAAAAACATAAAAATTAAAGTTTGATATAAATTTGCGTTATACGACCAAACAGTTTTAAAATAAATATGTATACAATGAATCAAGTTTAAATGTTTAATATTTCTGCGACCTCTCAAGTCGTGTAATTTCTTCGATTATTGCCCATATTTTATCGTCTTCGATAATATAATTATTCGCGTAAAAGTAAAAGTATAGCTTTTAAAAATGCCGAAATCAACCCAAACAATATAATTAGTGCAGTAAAAAATTATATATAGACTGGTACTACAACAGACGTAATTATTCAGTGCTTTATTTTATTCAATTTAAACTATTTCATTTGGATTGAGAAAATACTGCATATTTTGAAATTATTACATATTACAATTATTATTTTTCATCAAATCTGCTGATGGGTGTCACTATAAATGGATTATTTTGAATTACATCTCTATGTTTAGGGTGTAAGGACAGATTTGAATTTGGCACCATTTTATCATATGACGTTTGGTAGTCGTGCTTGTTTCATGTTTGTTATTTAGTATTCTTCCTATTAGTAGCCTGATAACTTTTTCGTAATAAGCATTGTTGTTTGATGTTTATTTTCGTCATGTAGCAGATGACAAGTAAGCAACAAATCCAAGTGTTAAAATTCGGAAGTCGATTCAGAAGTTTGAAACCACGGGTTTTGTTGCAAATGTTAAGAAAACAGAACGATCGCGTTCTATTCGAACACAAGAAAATATTGCAGCCATGCGTGATAATGTGTAACCCTTAGCCCCAGAAAATCGGTTCGCCGACGAGCCCAGCAACTGAACTACTAACAAGTTCAATGAATGCAGCGAGTTAAAGCCTGCAGATCATGGAAAGAGATTCGATTTGCTCAGTGGGCCTTGGCTTGAGAAGTGGAGAACAATAACTTCACAAAAAGAATAATTTTCTCAGATGAATCACACTTCTACCTCAGTGGGTACCTCAGAACAGAACTCCAGAATTGGGGTACCGAAAATCTAAAAGTGACTGTGGAAGATGAAATGCATCCACAACGCAAGACTGTGTGGCGAGGGTTTTGGGCAGGAGGACTGATTGGCCCGTACTTTCTTGAAAATCATGAGGGAGCTGCCGTCACAATGAACGGCAACAATTCCAAAAAACATGCTTTCTGATTAATTTTTCACAACAAACCAGTTCATGCCTCAAATTTATTCGCCTGTCATCAAATGAAAGGTTGTCTAAATGTAGGGAATTAAATCTTTGCACTAATTGTTTACATAAAGGGCATTCTAATAAACAGTGTAGAAGTGCGCATATGTGCAAAATTTGTAATAGGAAGCATCATACCATGCTGCATATTGAATCGACTGTGATTGATCTGCCTCAATCATCCTCTACAACTTCAAATAATGCAACTTGTAATAATATGCACACACTTTTATCAACAGCGTGCGTAAATGTAATTGATAAGTACGGTAGAATTCATAACTGTCGCGCTCTTCTTGATTCAGGTTCGCAATGTAATTTTATTACAACTGATATGTGTTAAGTTGGGTACATTAGAGGAGCATGTAAATATTTCGATCACTGGCATCAATCAAGCAACATCTTGTATTAATATAAAGACTCAAATTAAAATAAAATCACATAATTCATCATTTGAGTCAAACTTATCGTGCTTAATCTCTGAGAAAATAACGGATCGATTACCGGAATTTTCATTTAATACGTCATCCTTTAAAATCCAAAAAAATATTAGACTAGCGGATCCGTCCTTTAATAAAACCGGTGAAATAGATATGCTAATAGGTGCTGATTTATTTTTCAATTTGCTGTGTGTAGGACAAATATCACTATAGAGCTATTCAGGAGAGATGGCGGTCGGGGTGACATGTCCGTCCGAATCAAGTAGTGTCCGTTGCAATTTTCCACCATAGGCGTGCGCGGCTAAGTAAAATGAATGACACAAATTTGTTATGTTTTCATATTAGTTATTTCATATTTCATTTATATTATTGTATTAGAATAAGTATTTTTGTATTAATATCCATTTCCACATTTGCTAAAACGTATGAAATAAATTCATTAAAAATATATTTTCTTTCAATTACCCTGCGTAATTGCAATGCTTGACTAAATCGCGCGCGTCTATGAAATAACCGGTAAGTAAGGGACGCCGTAAACTATTTCTTTCTCCTTCTACCGCTCGGTCTAAGACCGAGCTACGCAGGCCGCGTGTGTCTTTTCTAGATACGGCCGACGAAATCGTACGTCTTGGGAATATCCGCTCGGTTATCAGGTAGTAGAAAAGGATACTAATATTATTTGAATGTTCCGAATTTAGTTCGTAAACCGCCCTTACTCATGAATTGGTCTATAGGTAAAAATATGCCAACATTACAAAACGAAGTTGGGGTGGATAATTGCGGGGCCTATTTCATCTTAATTTAAAAATTATAACATATCAGCTAACTTAGCCTTAAATAATGATTTTCAAATTTCTAAGTTTTGGGAGATAGAGGTAGTCAATACAAACAATTGTCCCTATACTCACGAAGAAAACATTTGCGAAGCTAACTTCATTGAAACCACTACGCGATCAAGCAATGGGCAATTTATAGTTACCACACCATTGCATGATAATGCAAATAAATTAGGATTTTCGCGACCCATTGCACTAAAGCGATTTTACTCTTTAGAGAGAAAGCTTGCTAAAAATCCGGCACTCCGAGATTCATATATTAGCTTAATGAGAGAGTACGAATTACTAGAGCATATGAGCAAAATAAATTCAGCAGATTGCCAATCAGCACTAACGTTTTACTTACCTCACCATCCTGTCTTAAAAGAAGACACTAGTAGTACCAAGCTTCGGGTAGTATTCGATGGGTCAGCACAATCAGACTCAGGGTTATCGCTTAATTCTGTACAAATGGTAGGGCCCACTATACAGCGCGACTTATTCTCTATTTTACTAAGATTCAGGCGATTCGAATATGCGCTAACTGCAGATATTGCAAAAATGTATCGGCAGGTCTCTCCAGCGGATTTTATGGCGGGAATCGCCTGATAGTGAAATAAGGGAATATGAGCTAAAAACAGTCATATACGGCACTGCATCCGCTTCATTCCTTGCCATTCGCTGCTTGAAGCAATTAGCGATCGATCATAAATTCGATTTTCCCAAGGCCAGCTCGGTCATCGAGAACGATTTTTATGTCGATGACTTCCTAACGGGGGGTGACACTATTTCGGAAGTCAGACAATTGCGCATTGAACTTACTAATATTTTAGCTAGTGCAGGATTTGAATTGCGTAAATGGCTGTCTAATCAAAATTCCGTTTTACCATATGCCTCTCAAGCCGAATCTGAATCTCTTATGATATCAGATTCATCGGCAGTAAAAACATTAGAATTGTTGTGGGATTCCACTACAGATTCATTTAAGTATACAAACAAATCTATTGAATATAAACATGTGACAAAGCGAACCATTTTAGCTTTTATAGGTCAATTAGTTGACCCTCTAGGTCTTCTAGCGCAGCTAATAATTACGGCCAAGCTAATCATGCAATCTTTGTGGCGGCTTAAACTCGATTGGGACGAATCTCTTCCGATTGATATTCATACGCGCTGGAACGAATTTGTTCAAAATATAAACTTTTTAAATCAAATAAAGGTTGATAGAAAGATAATGTTTAGTTCGTACACGCATATTGAGCTTCACGGGTTTTGTGTCAGGTGGCTTATGGCGCGTGTATATATATTAAAACAATAAATCAAAATCGGGATATTAAAGTCAATTTGCTTTGTTCCAAATCAAAGGTAGCGCCTCTTAAACAAATTTCTATTCCTCGTCTTGAGCTTTGCGGCGCGTTATTATTAGCACGATTAGTTAATAAAGTTCGTGAAGCTTTAGAGATTAATTTTGACGAGGAATATTTTTGGACTGATTCTACGATTGTTTTATGTTGGCTGAAATCAGAAAGCAGTCGATTGAAGACATTTGTTTCGAATCGAGTTTCAGAAACTCAAGACCTGACAAAGGCAGGAAAATGGTTATATGTGAGATCATTTAATAATCCAGCAGTATATTATCACAAGGGGTAGTAACTCTATGGAATTAGCTAATAACGAATTGTGGTGGTCAGGTCCACTATATTTAAAATCAAAATCCAATGAGTGGCCCATAACAGAATTAAATCCTTCGGATGCACTAGATAATATAGAAGAGCAACGTAAATCTATTACTTGCACAGCTGCTATTAATTTAGTTAGGGATTTTGACATTTTGTCAAAATATTCAAATTTCCATAAACTAGTTAGGGTGATAGGTTATTGTTTGGATTCCTTAATTATTGCAAGCCGGACGCACATAAACAAAGGGGTACTTTAACGGTTAGCGAACTAGAACGCTCTAAAAACGCATTAATTAAACTTTGTCAGCTAGAGCATTTTTCGAAAGAAATTCAAGATTTAAAAAATAAAATACCCTTAAATAAACGAAGTTCAATATTGTCATTAACACCTTTTCTTAATAAAGAAGACATTTTAAGAGTAGGTGGTCGTTTAAGCAACTCAAATTATTCTTTCGAAAAACGCCCCCAATTATTTTACACAATAAACAAAAATTGACCACTCTTATCATCGAGACAGAGCACAGATCTCAGATGCATTGCGGACCTCAAACTTTGCTAGCGCATATCAGAAGTAAATACTGGCAATTGTCAGGACGCAACTTGTGCAAAAATATTACGAGAAAATGCATAATTTGCTTTAAATGCAAGCACAATTAATGGGCAATTTACCGGTAGAGCGTATCACGCCCACTAGCCCCTTTCAAACGTGCGGAACAGATTATGCCGGACCATTTTTTGTTAAGGATAGAAAGGGTCGCGGTGCCAAACACAGTAAGGCATATTTGTGCATATATGTATGCTTTTCCACAAAGGCATTACATTTAGAACTGGTTTCAGACCTAACCACTGCTGCTTTTATCGCCTCTTTGCGCCGATTTTGTAGTAGACGTGGAAAACCACTCCATATATACTCGGATAATGGCAAAAATTTCATTGGAGCGCGAGTTGAATGAATTGGCAAGATTTGTAATTAATAATGAAAATCAAAATATTATTATCCAACATTCTTAAAATCATGAGATTAATTGGCATTTTATCCCGCCTCGCTCCCCGCATTTTGGCGGACTGTGGGAAGCAGGTGTAAAGTCGATCAAATCAATTCTAAAGCGTATCGTTGGTAATGTTGCTCTTACATTTGAGGAGTTAAACACATATTTGATACAAGTAGAAGGCATCCTAAACTCCCGACCTTTAACTCCCTTGTCGAACGACCCCAATGATTTCACCCCCTTAACCCCGGCTCATTTTTTGATCGGACGCCCAATAATCGGACCTCCTGAGCCCAGTTTAACCGACATACATGAGTCCAGATTATCGAGATTCCAGAGAATTCAGCAACTTACGCAGCACTTCTGGAAGCGTTTGTCAAAGGAATATCTTTCTGAACTTCAACAGCGCTCTAAGTGGAAAACTAATTCGAGGAAAACCCTGTGTGTCGGTGATCTAGTGTTAATCAAGGAAGAAAACGCCATCACCTCACAATGGGTGTTAGGCCGCGTGCAGGAAGTCCATCCAGGTGCCGATGACGTTGTGCGCGTTGTTTCTGTGAAAACTACAACGAGTTTACTCAAACGTTCCACAAAAAATGTGTGTGCGCTGCCCATTGACTAATGAGCTAATTTCCCCGATTATAATTTTTGTTGTTCAATACTTTGTATATATGTTTATTAGGTCCTTTCAAGGCGGCCGGCATGTTTGGTCGTATAACGCAAATTTATTATTGCTTATTTCAAACTTTAATTTTTATGTTTTTACAACTGTTTATTTTATTGGTGTCTGTAAACTTATTTTAGTTTATTTAAATCCCATATTTTGTGTAGCTGTTTGGAACTGCATTTATTTCTTTATTAGATTCCCGTAAACTGTGCATATTATTAATATTTTAATATATAAGTATTTAATTTAAAATCACACACTACTTTACACTTAATAATATAAATGCAAAGATTGACGACTTCAAAATATTAAAGCAATAATAAGTGATAGTAGAAGGTTTACTATCTTGATATACATATGTATTGTGATAACCCAATTTCAATTACCTTTTTGATATCTCATGTTTTATTAAATTAAAAGTAATTATTTGAATTTTGCAAAACAAATTTAAATCCTCGTTTTGATTTGTTTTGATAAAATTTCTAACACTATAAATATAAAACTAATTGACATCAAACAGCCCCATAATATAAACAGATCCTTTAAATGGCATATGTTGATTGCAACTTTGTCGATTTCTTCATGGAATTTATTTTTTCCATAATTTTCATAAGTGCGGTCATATGCATGTATTCTAAATGCATTAACTGATCCCATCATATGTGAAGAACCCCTTCTAATAAACAATGCATCACACGTTGGAATTAGTGGTTCTTCAATTATATGAAACATATTAGGATTGTTGTTGTTTTCTATAGTAATAAAAAGATCAAAAATGTAACTTTCCATTAAGGCATAGGCATAAGTTGTGTTTCCTGACAGAATGAAATTGAAAATTTCTGTGCTGTGAACTATTTTAATTTGTTTATTGAATTCATGGGGAATTCTATGTTGAAAGTCATCTAGAACTAAGAGTTGCATCTTAGTTTTTTCAAAATCTTGTAATGTATTGATTTGGTCATAATATTGTTCCGTAATTATAGCGCTTAATATTCCAAAACTGTAAAATATTGAAATTGACATGCTGATTATTATCCAGGCCATAGCAGCAATTTGACTGGTATATTTGAACTTTGATATATCTATAGATGGTGCATTAATTAGAACCGACATCATTTTTATAAAAACTGTTGCAATTGGTATACTTTCGACTTTTGAAATGGTGATAATAATTGATATTAGTAAAATTAGTAACAAAATCCATACTCTCCAATTTAAAATATAAAATATTTTATGTAATAAAGGTTTTTTTGACGACTTTGGTACAATAATTTTAATATCATTTCTTATAATAGGCTCTGTGTATTCGACATCAGTATATCTATTTGGAAATGATCCAATTACCGACATTTCTACATCACCTGATCGTACACTTTCGTGTACTTCTTCTAGACTAGCATACTTTTTTGTTTCTAGGGATGTCATTTTAAATTTTGAGTAGTCATTAATCGCTATGTTTAATGTGGCAAATGAATCATAATAATTCTTGCCTTTAGGTACGAGTTCTAATGAATCTGTTGATGCATCCGAATACAAAGGCACCACTCTAGATTTCATTGGTATATACACTGTAATGCTAGGTAATCCCTCCAGCGATCCATTGAAATTAGAATAAGAGTTTGTATAATTAAAACGTAGAAAATTATCAGTAAATATTACTTTCATAGTCTGAAAACTGTGCAAGTGAAAAGTTCCAGCGTACTTAAAGGCATATTTATATAAACTGTTCATATTCTTTAGTATAACAAACCAGTTGCTAGGTTCACGTTTTGGTAATGTAGTTGTGTTGTAAATTTCCATTGTAGTATTCAAACGTAAAGTATACATATATTGTATGTGCTCACAAATTTTGTCCACAAAGTAGCCATTGTACTCAAAAATGTGTATTATTTGATGATTAAATAATACAATTTGGGTAAATGATTCCTTATATTTTTCATTATAATCATTATTCGAAAGTAAAAGATTTTTACATTCTGTCCTTAAGAAAATGTAATATAAGAAGGTGAGTAACAATTTCATGGCTAGTATACGACGATTACGGTTCACTTCTAGATATATGATCGTTTATATAATTTATATTTTTATTATAATTGAAATACATATTGCGTGTACAATAATACCTCAAAAACAGTAACCCGTCTTGAACTAATGGAAACATAAATTAAAGTTAATGTAGAAATTTCTTTTTAGGTAATTTAGTACATACTAACGTACTGAACGTAGCTAAAATTAGTTTAATATACTGAGGTGGCAAATTTGGAAGAACTTATGACGATAAAAATAAATCCAAACAAATATTTTACTGGGCACGCTACGTTGATGATTTTTTTTTGCATTTGGGGTGGAAACCTAATTGGATTCTTTAGCAATATTTTTAAACTCAATTAATAAAAACATCCAATTCACTTCAGAAATAGAAAACAATGATTGTCTCAACTTCTTAGATCTTACAATAAAAAACAAAAAATTAGAATTTAATATTTTTAGGAAACCTACTTTTACAGATTCAAAAGTCTTCCAATACCTATTTTAAAATCTAAATGAACACCTTCCACTCGGTAATACATTTATCCATATGTCCCTAAATACAGTTAACTACAATAAAGAATTGAATATTATTAAAACAATTGCAAAAAATAATAGACAAAGTGTTTCCTTAATCGACAAACTAGTTAAAAAAATTAAACAATTTGACAAATATTTTTATAATGCACACAATAAAATAGAACAAAACAGTTGGCATAAATTAAAGTTTGCTGGTGAATTATCAAATGAAATTTTAAATATTCTTAAAGGGTACAATTTTAATGTTATTATGACTAACCCATTGAACATTAAGAAAATAGTATGCAACAGTAAATCAAGAATGCGGTGTATATGAATTAATGTGTGGTGATTGTGAACATATATACACAGGTCAGACAGAATGAACATTTGAAACAAGATTAGAACACAAAAAATCAATTTACAATAAAATGCTGATCGCTGCATTTTCACAAGATCTCAGCCCTTATTATCTGAAAGCGTAATCTATATAACGGGTGTCCAACAATTATTGCAGTCCCGGGTGGCGTTGGAATAAAAAACGTAGGTCGATTCTTACATGTTGCATATAAATGAACTGACATTTTTAATGCACATTTAAGTTATGTTTGACAATTAAAATGTCAGTTCATTTAAATAAATAAATAAATAAATAAATAAATAAATAAATAAATAAATAAATAAATAAATAAATAAATAAATAAATAAATAAATAAATAAATAAATAAATAAATAAATAAATAAATAAATAAATAAATAAATAAATAAATAAATAAATAAATAAATAAATAAATAAATAAATAAATAAATAAATAAATAAATAAATAAATAAATAAATAAATAAATAAATAAATAAATAAATAAATATAGACCAATTCATGAGTAAGGGCGGTTTACGAACTAAGTTCGGAACATTCAAATAATATTGGTATCCTTTTCTACTACCTGATAACCGAGCGGATATTCCCAAGACGTACGATTTCGTCGGCCGTATCTAGAAAAGACACACGCGGCCTGCGTAGCTCGGTCTTAGACCGAGCGGTAGAAGGAGAAAGAAATAGTTTACGGCGTCCCTTACTTACCGGTTATTTCATAGACGCGCGCGATTTAGTCAAGCATTGCAATTACGCAGGGTAATTGAAAGAAAATATATTTTTAATGAATTTATTTCATACGTTTTAGCAAATGTGGAAATGGATATTAATACAAAAATACTTATTCTAATACAATAATATAAATGAAATATGAAATAACTAATATGAAAACATAACAAATTTGTGACATTCATTTTATTTAGCCGCGCACACCTATGGTGGAAAATTGCAACGGACACTACTTGATTCGGACGGACATGTCACCCCGACCGCCATCTCTCCTGAATAGCTCTATATATATTTATTACCCTACAGGAAAAAATCCCAATTACATGGCAACATATATAAAGAAGAAAGTAAATTTACATACTAGCATAACTTAAACTCAAAATAATAAATGGTTACATATTAACTAAAAGTGAATGATTACATTGAGCAATGACATAATTGAGAGAGTCATTAAAAATATCACAATAAGATGATACCTGATTACAATTAGCGGAAACGATGTTTATCGGAGTCGATAATTGGTTTTATGAGGTAAAATCTTAAAAGTTGGCTTTTGTCTACTACTAAAGGATGGAACATGCAACCTAATATTATGTAAAATCTCAGCTGAATCAATAGAACCGTTAAGTATTTTGTATTCAAAGACAATGCTCGATATATATCGTCGGGATTCAAGAGATTGAAAGTTAAACTTTTTAAGTAACGTTGCATGATCGAACCCTCTATTAGGATAATAACCTTCCGACTTAAAATATAAATATTTTAAAAATTTACGTTGAATGCCCTCAACCATGTATTTCTGCTGTTGGGTTTGGGGAAACCAAATTAAGGAAGCATATTCCAACTTAGACCTCACATAAGCATTATATAAAGTAATTAAGGTATTTATATTTTTAAAACTTTTAGTATTGCGATATATGAAACCTAGAGCTCTTAATGAACCCTTAATTACTTCACCGATGTGACAGTTAAAACTTAATTTTGTGTCAAAATGTACACCTAAATCTTTAAATGTTGAAACATTTTCAATTAAAGTGGCATTGATTGAATAAGTGAACCTCACAGGATTAGTTTTTCTAGTAAATGACATGAACTTGCACTTATTAATATTTAATTCCAGTCCATTTACTTCACACCATGTAACGACCTTACCAAGCTCGTCCTGCAAATACAAGCAATCATTATGATTGTTGATTGTCGCATATATTTTGAGACCATCCGCATATAAAAGATGTTGACATGTCAATGTTGTGGAAAGGTCATTAATAAATATGTTAAAAAGCAATGGGGCCTAAAATTGATCCTTGAGGGACACCAAACGTAGGGAAATAAGAACTAGATTTAAAATTATTGAAAGTGACATACGATTCACGTTTACTTAAGTAAGACGACATTAGAGAGGTGGATGAATTGCAAAAGCCAAAGTTATCCAACTTAGAAATTAAAAGATTATGGTTAACTTTGTCGAAGGCTTTCGACATATCCGTGTATATGACATCAATTTGACTAGAGGAGTCAAGAACTTCAGCAATGTTATGAGTAAGAGCAGGCTCGCCGGGTGCGGGTGTGCAAGGTGTGCGCCGCACACGGGCGCACATGCAAGGGGGCGGCAAATCCAGGAATCTCCTCATCGATTTCGTTGACATAATTTGATAATTCACTATGATTTTTATTATGCCACCACAAGACATCTATTGATCTATATCGAAAATAAATGGCAATTGAATAATTCGAAGCGGGGACTTCCCCGTTGTTCCATACCGGGCGACAATTTTACATTCAGGGGAATGCCCGTGTCTTGCCGTGTCTATTACGTCTCCAAATATTCATTCTTCAGTCACTTGTTTTCACGTAACATAGTGTCATTTCTACATATATCTTTCAGCGATTTTTATCAGTGGGAAAAATCCCAAACATGGCAAGTACGACTTGTATTTACTAATTACTAATGATTGCTCGGGAAAGTATTGTTTTCGGGAACATTTTCGAATTCGAAATTACAACGGATATATCTATTTTGAGGTTCCCGAGACGAATCCAATCATTTTCACTTTCCTATTTTTTTTGAAAAATTTTTGTTTACCTATTTCCACTAATTTCTGGATCTTTTGTGTATGTGTATGTGTGTGTCTGTCTGTCTGCTGTCTGTCGGTGGGCGCTGTATCTCAAAAACGATAACTTTTTGGTTTTTCCCGATATTCTTGTAAATATGAAAAATATTACATAACTTTTCAGATACAGCGCCCACAGACATTTTCACGCACGAAAACAATACTTCCCCTATATATACTATATAGGGAAAGTAATGAATATCTTTTGTTAATAAAGATTTTTCATAAACTCCATGATTTTGAAAATATTAAGTTTTTCAAAATTTAATTTATTTCCCCGATAACTTTTTAAATATAAATAATTTTACCAAAACCTATAAAGAAATATTTTAGGTACCGACAAGATGAACATCTTCTGTTAATGAATATCTTTCATAATCTCCTTGATTTTTCAAAAAAAAAAACAAATTTTTTATGTTCCATTTCCCGATATATTTTTAAAGGTCAGAGAAATTACAAAAACCTTCAAACAAATGTTTTAGGTAAATCTTTTTCATAAAATCCTTGATTTTGGAAAAAATAAGAATTTTTTAATTTCTTACATTTAATTATGAAACAATAATACATATTAGATTATTATTAGTGCTCCCATTAGAACTATCAATGTGCATAATGAATATACAGGGTGTGCAAATAAAAATTATTGAAGAAAGCACAAGAATACAAATAAATATTTTAATAATAAATTTAAAAATACGAAAACATTCGTGAATTTACAACAATGAGTCTTGCTAAGACTACAAAACAAATATATTTTGAAACAACTACTTCTCTGGATAATACCTCGACAGACATTGAATAAATAGTACAACTACCAAAGCAACACTAATTTGAATGAAATTATTTCTGTTGAATAAACTAATAAATGATAAAATGTATTTTAGATTGTTTAAATGTGACTATAACATGAAAAATTATGAACAAAATTGAATTTAATCTGATTTCATTAAATTAAATTAGCAAGAGAAGTAGTTGTTTCAAAATAAATTTGTTTTGTAGTCTTAGACTCATTGTAGTAGATTCACGAAATGTTTTCGTATTTTTAAATTCATTATTTAATTTTCTACAACGAACTAAAGGATTTTTATACATTTTATTAAATCTTTTAATATTTATGTGTAGTTATATATGGGTGAAAGTAAAATGATGGTCACATCACCATTTTTATTTTTAAAACTTTGCATGTTGTCTGCCATAGTGGTATGTACTACAAGTATACATGCATTTAAGGCGGCCTCTTTTTGATGTTGCAATCAATAACCACGCCAGTTTCAGAACAAAGCAGAAATTAAGGATTGTCAAGAAATTACTGAAACTGTAATTTTTTTATTCAGTTATGCGGGAACATATTTGCAGAATTGAATTGAAATCTGATTATAGTCGGAAGGGTATGGCTCACTATTTAGGGGATCAAATACAAAATGAAATTATTGAATTACTCGGCACAGCGATAAAAAAATGTATTTTGGGCAAAGTTAGAGAATCAAAATATTTTTCTGTCATATTAGACTGTACACCGGATGCAAGCCATACAGAACAAATAACTTCATGATGGTTGTGACCGTTACTAGGTGGTAATCCATATTTAAACACATACTGAAACACGTACTATGTTTTTACCACAATTAATTTATTGTAATATGGTTTACATGTAAACCATGTTACAACCATATTACAATAAATTAATTGTGGTAAAAACATAGTAAGTGTTTCAATATGTGTTTAGAACAAATAACCGTAATTATTGTCTAAACAATACAGATAAAAAAGTAGAGGTATGCGAACACTTCATTGGTTTTTGTGCAGTCACCAGTTCAACTGGCGTGGGTTTGTTAAATTTTGTTTTGAATTTATTTTCACAATTAAACCTTGATATTCAAAATTTGCGCGGGCAAGGTTATGATAATGGTTCTAAGATGCGTGGAAAACACAATGGGTTGCAGAAAAAGATTTTGGAAATCAATCATCGTGTATTTTACGTTCCATGCTCAGCTCATAGTTTAAACTTAGTAGTCAATGATGCAGTAAATATTTCGCACCAAATTATCATTTTTTTCAACATAATTAAAAAAATTTTTTTTTCATTGTCTACAAAAAGATGGTCGATACTTTGCAAACATTTACCAGATATAAAATTTGAGTACTACGCGATGGTCCAGCAGAATTGACGCGATCAAACCATTTCGGATTATCTAGAAAATATATTTGATGCTCTGTTTGAAATATCTGAAAATACGTCTGAGTGGGTTAGTGCCACAACAAACAAAGCGCATTCGCTCGCTTCAAAGGTTCAAAATTATAAATTTATATGCTCTGTTGTAGTTTGGTACGAAATTTTGAATTAAATTAATTATTTAAGTAAAATAATGCAAAGTCCTACAATGAATATTCCTATATGTATACATCTGCTAAATAATTTGATCGATAAGTTAACACAAATCGGACGGATGAACATTTTGAAATTATTTTATAAGAAGCTACCGAAATTGCACAAAAACTAAATGCTGAAACAAACTTCCGACCATTAAGTACACTTCGTCCAAGAAGAAAACCGATACAATTTCAGTATGAACAACGCGATGAAGTCATATTAGACCCGAAAATCAATTACAAAGTAGAGTTTTTTTTAGAATTTTAAATTAGACATTAACTTCCTTAAAAAATAGATTTGAAGAGTTAAAAACTTTAGACAACGTGTTTGGCTTTCTTTGTAGTTCATTATTTAGTAGCCCCAAGGAAGAATTGATAAAACATTGTAAAGATTTACATCTGAAACTCAAAGACGATTCGAGAAATGAAGCTGACATTGAAGGTATTGATTTGTACAATGAAATTAACGCCTTGAAGTTACATTTTATAGAAAATCAGTCTACCGATCCACATACAGTTTTACAATATCTTTACACAAATAATTTAATGTCAACTTTTCCAAACACATCAATAGCATTAAGAATATTCCTTACTCTACCAGTTACAGTTGCATCTGGAGAAAGATCTTTTTCTAAGTTAAAATTGATTAAGAATTATTTAAGATCAACTATGCATCAACTAAGACTGAGTAATTTACCTATTATTTCAATAGAATCTGAAATATTAGATAGTTTAGATACTAGACAAATAATAGCTGATTTCGCAAGTGTAAAAGCAAGAAAAGTTAAATTTTTATAGGTACTTGCCTGTACAGTTAAGTTATATTGTAGACTTTAAAATAAATTGTTTGGTTATTATAGCTGTTTTTATTCACTCCCATAACTACCTAACCAAATTCAAATTCGAGAAAAATAGGATAGAGAAGGGGCGGCCCTGACAGTTTCGCACACGGGCGCTCAAGCGGCTAGCGGCGGGCCTGAGTAAGAGCAAATAGATTAGTTACTGTCGAGCGATTAGGAATGAATCCATGCTGATTATCAGAGAGGAAAGGTTTAATATGAATGTAAATCTGGTCATATAGCACACGTTCAAAAACTTTAGCAATATGTGATAAAATTATTATTTGGCACATGAAAGAATTGACCTACGTTTTTGATTGAAACTCCACCCGGAACTGCAATAATTGTTGGACACCCGTTATATTATCGTAACCTTTTCTACATCATTCATTACTCCTTGATAATGACATATACACGTGAATTTAATATTATTATCAATCGATTTAATATGCAGACTTGCACCATAGGCCGCCTCAGAGGCATTACAGAAACCGCGAAGCTGGATTTCCTTGCGATTGTTAGATAACACGTTTCTTTGAAAATTTAATTGGTTAGGTAATCCAAATTGTTTAGTAAATGTAACCATTTATTATGTAAATGTAATGGTAACCGAATTGCCCCAATTTAATTTTAACTGCCATAATTGTTGTAATATTATTTTGGGCACTATTACAATGAAAAATAAAACCAAGAGGATCATAAATTTTTTATACTGGATAATATAATGCGTTGATATAATGAAAATTATCAGTCGTACAGTTTCAGACAACCCCTAACGTTTTAACTCGTGATGCGAAATTTTGCAAAATTGAATTGTCATTCGAAAACCATTTACGTAAAACAAAACCAGCCGAATTGAGAATTTCCGAAGCTTCATTTTTTATTAAAATGACTTCTTGGGTTATATTTTAATTATCGATATAGAAATCAGTTTCTATGACCGACGATGCGAGCGGGCTTGATTATCTATTTTCGTTAGCTAATTTATTTAAGAGATCTGATAGCTAGAAATGCTGCTGTTGATGTATCAAACGTTACAGTATTACTAATAAATAGAAAAAACACGAAAATATTTTCGTAAAATCTACAACAAATTAGTCTTATTAAGACTACAAGAACAAATCACTTTTGAAACAACTACTTCTCTAGCTAATACTTCGACAGATATTGAATAATACAAAAGTAATTTGCGTGTTACAAAATAGCAAGGCTATCAAAGCAACACTAGTTTGAACGTATTTCTTTCTGTGACTATACTATGGTATACCATAGTATAGTCACTCACAATCTATTTTAACGTAAATTCAATCATTTTTAGTTCATTTTACAGAAAGAAATACGTTCAAACTAGTGTTGCTTTGATAGCCTTGCTATTTTGTAACACGCAAATTACTTTTGTATTATTCAATGTCTGTCGAAGTATTAGCTAGAGAAGTAGTTGTTTCAAAAGTGATTTGTTCTTGTAGTCTTAATAAGACTCATTTGTTGTAGATTTTACGAAAATATTTTCGTGCTTTTTCTATTTATTAGTGAATTTTTCCACAACGTAAAGAACTGATATATTTTATTGTTACAGTATTAAATTCATAGCACTGTAGAGGTCTTAGCGATGTCGGCTGAAATAACATAAAGTTATTTTAGAAACAGTAATAAAATTGAGAAGAGGTTAAGCTAAATTGAATAGAGTTTAAAGATGTCCTCAATATAAAATAGTTGAGCCGTGAAACACAACTCTTAATTTTGTGGTAGTGTTGTTTTGTTTTAAAACAGAATGGTGTGGAATGTAATATATTGGATAGTCTCCGGGTTTTATTCAGATATCTGACTCATAAGGCCTAATTTTTCATACTCTTGCATAAATTTAGTATAAAGTTGTTTAGCTCCTAGTTTTCTGTAAATTTACGTTCAATTGACAGGAATATTTGAACAGAAATTTTGGTTGTATCATCAAAAGATTTAAAATTTTCTCTTAAAGGGACATTGATGACAAACTTTACATGAATTTTGTTGGTGGCTTCTGTAAATATATTTTCACAGTTCTCTTCTTCTCTGTTTTAAGAGGAGGAGAAGATTCAATATTTTGTTTTATTTTTTGGAAATTTTGAATTTGGTTGTCTAGGACAGGACTTTGATGAAATAATAACTAATACCAACTAACAGTATTGAATTACATAACTGTTAGTTGTCGTTGAATGTCTGGAATAATTCAGCACTATGTAACAATTTTTGTCACCATAGCTATGTCATAGCTTTGAATTTCAATTTTTAAAGCGTGTTCAAAAAACGATATCACCACACCACAGATGAGAAGGCCGCTCTTGGCATATAAGTGTAAATTAAATGATTTATTATTAACTGACACAGGACCTCCTATTACACTGTGCAACATGATTTTTGTGACTCGCTTCTTTTTACTATATACCTGTTTAGAATAACCCAAAATAAAAGAAATTCATTCATCAAAGTGATACCGATTTGCTTCTTTTACATGTAGGCTTTAATTTTAGGCTTTATTTTTATGTTTTACGTTTTGGTTGCTTTGAATGACCAATAAAGCGGTTAAATTTCATCACAAACCACTTGCACGTCTATAAAAGACACAATAGATTTGACGCCGAAAGAAACTGGCTTTATTATAAAGCTAGAGCGTTGTAAAAATAGGTATTTTTTGCGATTTTTCATGATTTTTTTTTCAATTTATCATCTCCTTAATCTGTGTTACAATAAAAACTCCTGCTTTTACTTTAACTTCTGACAGCTTAGGACACTTCTTGCGAAGAAACTTAAATTGCTTTATAAGTCCCAGTTTTAAATGTAACCGACCAATGACTCCCACTTAATACTTTGTGCACCGACAATGAATTCATGGAGGCTAAACCTTAACCTGGTAATGCTGATTGTCGGCTCGGCTTTCCAACAAACAAAGGTAGCAAGGGTTCTGCGTATAGCCTCCTTGTAGGACAATGAATTATCTTAAAATCTTCAATAACTTCTCAATTGTTTTTTTGGCATCTAAGTTTTTCAAGCACATTTTTGACGCTTTCATTGTTTTTCTTGTGATCATGAGAATATGCTATGGAAATCGAGGGATACGGGTTTCCATTGTGAAGGAGAACCGCTTTCAAGCTTTGAGAAAAACTCTCTATAAATAAACGCTATTGGTTTGAGTTGTACTCAATTTTCAACTTATCAAATAACCCTTTGATATTATTACAAAACATTAAATCTTCTTCTTCAGTTAAGAAGTCCATGAACTTTAGGTTTCGCTTTCGCTGCTCAGTAACACATACGTCCTTATCAACTAATTTCCACTCATGTAGTTTTGATATCAAAATTCCAGCCTTTATCTTCAATAGATTTAGATCTCGAAGCAAATCATTTATATCTTGTTGGTTTGGAAAGTACGGCTTGTCTTCTGCATCACTCGGTATAGTATCACTCGGTATAGTATTTCATTGACCTCTTCCCAGTTCTATACCACATTGTAAAAAATAAAGAGAACACTGTAGTCAAATGCGAACGAATCGGGACTCCACAGGTATTTTAAAAGTCAGATGGTTTGTGGACATGTCATATTTCTTTCCCCATAATCTAATAAATTCACAACAGATAAAACAAAAAGAATCAGATGAATCTTTCAATCTGACATTCACTGGACGGGAATAACAAACAGACTAAATGTCGGTGTTCAAAGTCTTATATAAGTGTTCTGGGTCCTAGACGATCTAAATGCAACCGCGCCAGTTTAGTGAGCTTATCATCCCCGAGTGATGAAAACAATTTTCCGTTGCCCTCCCGTAGTGCACACCGTATTTTACGCCCCAAACGAGTAATAAATTCCACTTTTCTCGAATCGTTAGAAAGAAAAAACAATTATACATTACTCCCCGAGGCGCTTAAAATCATTTTATTAATCAATGACGCATATATACCCAGAATGATTTTCTTTTCTTGTAAGAAAAAGAAAATCAAATAACAGCAACTTTTTTCAAAAAATACATGTGAAATCACAAGAAACAAATATTTTTAATCGCTATAGTTCTATAAAAAAGCCATGTTCTTTCAGCGTCGGGTTTATTGTGTCATTTCTAAACTTTCAAGAGATTTGTGATTAAGTTGAACCCCTATTATTGGTCATCCAAAGCAACCATAGCATAAAACAAAAAGAAAGCCTAAACTTCCATAAAATAGATCTCTTGCACATAAAAGCAAATCGGTATTACTTTGAAGTTGAATTCTGAACCGGCTTAAAGTAAAAAAATCAAATTTGTTTAATGGTTTATCCATTCATCCAAATAACTTTTTTTTGTAAAATTAGCATGTTTTCGCCTAATTTTATTTGCCCGATACACATAAATTCCAAAATTATTGTGTTCCTAATAACATATCAATCTCACCATTTTTATTAAATGCAGGGTCAGCAAGTATTATGTTTTAGGTAATTTTAATTTTGCAGAGTTAAATGAAATGATTGGCAATCGCTCGGTAATTTTGTCTTATAAAATAGGATATGACATCGTCGTAAGAACTAAGATTTGAACAAATTTTAGCATTAATTTTGAATATAACATTGTCTGGATTACTCTTAACTCCCACAAAATTTACATTAACTTGCACCAGCACAAATTTTAAAGAGTTACACATTTTGCTTATTATAAAATTGTTATAAAATTTTCATGCGAACCCGGGTCAAGCAAAACTCTGCAATTGTGTGTTTTCCATTTTTATCTAAAATGTTAACTTCAGCAATTACCAATGATGATGATTCAAGCATTTTTGCAAACAAATTAACACATAAAGCTAGATTTTTTATTTTCTTAATTCTGTCATCGACCGATAATGCAATAAACGCGTCATATGAAGTTATAACATGCATGGAATTATAAAAAGAATAGAGGCTGTTACCGGTTTTAACAAAATTAACAGTATTTTTTGTTTCTATTGCAATTTATGTGCTTTTTACGCATAATAATTCAATTTTTTACTG
Source organism: Ontholestes murinus (assembly GCA_963969525.1). NCBI lineage: Eukaryota > Metazoa > Arthropoda > Insecta > Coleoptera > Staphylinidae > Ontholestes > Ontholestes murinus. The sequence continues at coordinate 20,693,039 of OZ018397.1, read as the reverse complement.
GGCAGAGATTTCTAAAGATCACATTTTATTTCAGAAATTTTAGAAATGAATCAAGTGTGAGCAATTCGTTAATATTATTTTGAGATTCGAAATCTCTTTTGAGATTATTATTCAATTTCTACTCATAAAATTAACAATCAAGCTACCCTATTTGTTAACGGGTTCGCCTAACTCTTCAAGTACCCAAGTGACTGATTATTATTTACAATTTTCGACATTAGGTGTTGAATTGCCTTATATGCTTAATGATAATTCGTTTTTTATTACTAAATCGTTCTTCAAGCATATCCCAAGCAGTTTGATACTTAGGAAATTGTGACTGATGAAAGAAATGTTTTCGTGGCATTTTTTTTTGTCAAGAATGCAAATAATAAAATTCTGACTATCATTGTTATAAATTAAAGATTTAAATATATCTACGAACTGATTACAGTTATCATACGAGCAATTAAAGGTTGGGAAATTTAAGGTTGGTAATGTAAGATTCCAATCCAAGGCAGTGCGAATGGACCCAAGAAAATATAACACAAATGAAATCTTAAAGGTAATTGAGCAAAATAAGGGCATGAAATCACTACGGAAGCCATTCTCCGAAGGCAGAAAAAACATCTGCAACCTAGCAAAACAGAGTGGCCAAATAACAACAAATAAAATGGAAATATTAAAAGTTGTAGAAGACTTCTACGCGACACTATATAGCGATAAAAATGCAGTGAGCTTGAACACCAACATAAATAAAGTGTAAAATCAAGGATCCGAGGATATTCCAAATATTACCTTAGATGAAATAAGGGGGGCACTAAGAGATATGAAAAACAATAAAGCAATTGGCGACGACGGCGTAGCAGTCGAGTCCCTAAAAGCCGGCGGAACTACGTTATTAAATGCATTATGCAAGTTATTTGATGCTTGCCTACAAACTGGGACAACACCTTCCCAGTGGGATCGGGCAATAATTATAATACTGCATAAGAAAGGAGATATCACCAACTTGCAAAATTACAGACCCATTAGTTTACTATCGCATATATATAAGCTATTCATGAGAATCATTAACAAGAGGTTGACAAATAAATTCGACCTATATCAACCCCGCGAGCAAGCTGGCTTTCGAGCCGGATTTGGCACAAATGACCATCTACAAATAGTCAAGTCCCTTATCGAAAAATGCATCGAATACAATAAACCCCTCTGCTTAATCTTCGTCGATTACAAAAAAGCCTTCAACATAATAAACCAGCATAAAATGCTACAAGCTCTTGCTGAATGCCGTATCGATTATAGATACATCGAGGTCATCAAACACGTGTACCAAAGAGCAAAAGCTTATGTTAGGCTGCAAGATGATTCCCAAGACTTTGATATTGCACGAGGTGTACGCCAAGGAGATGTCATATCGCCAAAGTTATTCACAACCCTCCTAGAACATATGTTCAAACAGGCTAACTTTGGTGACATGGGGATAAACATAGATGGCGAAAAATTAAACCATCTGAGATTCGCCGACGATATCTTAATTATCGCAGATAGTATAGACGAAGCAAAACAAATGCTGCGGAGGCTATGGGAAGCATCGAACTCTGTTGGACTCAAAATCAACACCAACAAAACTAAATACATGACAAATCTTGTTATGAGTGAGGCAATCAAGATAGGCGGAGTAAGCATAGAACAAGTAAGCTCTTATAAATACCTTGGTCACGAAATCTCTATTGGTAGAGACAACCAAACCTGTGAAATGTCGAGAAGAATAGGCCTAACATGGGCGGCCTTTGGAAAGGTGCGCAGTATCTTTAAGTCAGACATTCCAATATGCCTAAAAAGAAAAGTATTCGATCAGTGCGTGTTGCCTGTGCTTACATACGGGGCTGACCCTCACAAAGAACACTATAGAATAAGTATCGCGCAGAGGAAAATAGAGAGGTCGATGTTAGGTATATCACTAAGAGACAGGATCCCAAATATAACATTAAGGGAGAGGTCCGGAGTGACGGACGCGATTACCCGTATAACAACCTTAAAGTGGAATTGGGCTGGTCATGTGGCGCGACTTACGGACAATCGCTGGACAAAAAGGATACTTGAGTGGAGACCGCGCCAAGACGCATACAGAAGTAGAGGCCGTCCACCAACCAGATGGACCGACGACATCAAAAGGATAAAGACCAACTGGATAGAGGCAGCACAGGATCGGCCAGGATGGAGAAAGCTATGGGAGACCTATGTCCAGCAGTGGACGCGATTGGTCGCTTGATGATGATGAATGTAAGATTCGGTTAGAAGGACCAAACATTTTGTCGGGCTGTTGACAATCTCCTGATTCTGAGACCCAACCGGTCAACCGGTAGTTTTTGAACTCGAAATCGAAATAAAATAATTATTTTCCGAAACAAAGAACAGTTTATATTTCCAAATTATAATTACAACAAGCGCTTGTTACTTATACTAAGTTCTTCGAGCACATATGACGGCAGCTAATAAGAGTTATGTAATCCATTGCTTGGTGGTACTTTAGTACAAGGAGTATTAGTTTGGAATTTTAACTATTAGCTGTTATATTTTTTCAAGTTAACTTTGAAGAAATATATATTTACTGTCATTTCATAGTATTTAAACGGCCATGCAATTTGTTTTTTTTTAGTTGATTCAAATCGGTTAAAATTAACAGAGTTTTACATGTTTTTGTATTAAATTTATGTACATTTTTCGTGTCAGAACAAAATTACAATTGGTGCAGGTTGAACAAAAAACTGACTAAAATTCAATGTGTTGGCCCGCGGCGGTTGTTGTAGCACTCTCTAACTCGGCGAGGCATAGACCGAATCAAGTGGTCTATGGCTTCATGTAACAATGCTATACCATACATGTTCTATTGGCGATAAATTAGGGGATATTACAGGCCAATCTAAAAGCTCTACGCCAGAATTTTGTATAAACTCCATGGTTTGACGGGCAGTATGCGGCCCGGCGTTGTCTTGTTGAAAAATGGCGTTTTGGATAGTCTCAATGTATGGTATTGCAACAGGTTGTATAACTTCAGCGATGTACCATTGGGTTGTTAAACTACCCCTAATGAACACCAGGGGGACCTACTTCCAAGACATAGCGCCTTATGCCACGATGTCAGGGGTATCGGCTGTGTGGCGTTCTAAGGCAAACTCTACAGTTTGCCGTTCACCGCGAAATTGACGTTCACGTCTACGTCCATGATGGGCCCCAAAGCAGAATCTGGACTTATTATTAAAGCATATGAAGTTCAACTCTATATACCAGTTGAATCTGGCTTCACACCATTCCAAGCGATGAGCTTCGTGCAGCTGCGGCGATCGTGTTTAACACTTGCCTAAACAGAATTGTCCCCCTTAATGCGCATATTGCATAACACCCCCTTATTTTTAATCTTTGTAAATATTTGTTAGTTTTAAGAGACCAGTTACCCTTTCACTCTCGATAAGTTCGTTTGTAAATACATTGTAAAGTAACTTATATTGTGGGTTTAAGGAAATACGTTTTTTAAAAAGATTTATTTTAATTATAATTATTAATAACAATTAATTAATACAATTAAATTAATATTATACGTGTCTACAAGTTGAGGAACAAGTCTAGACTAACTTAACTATAATATGAATCGCGGAGCTGGAGATTCTGCATCAGCGTTCTGAGAGCTGATACCTAAGCATTTATAATTATAAAGGGTAGATTAGAGGTGGTGATACAGCTCCTCCATCCCTAAATTGAAGCATATTCATGGAATGAAGAATGCTTGATTGTACGTCGGGGTTTGTTCTTCATTTGTTCCTGTCCGGGGAATGATATGTGGTTTCTTGAAAACTTCCGTCGTACCAATCGATATGTGGAATAAATTCCAACGATTATGATAGCGTAGATTATTATAATACAATAATTTGTTGAGGAGTCGTTCTTGTATTTCAGGTCCACCAATTTCATCTTCTTTTGATCGCGTTGAATTTCATGTATTTTATCGAGATCGACGTCTTCGATGACGATCCTTGGAATTTGTACCGTAGGTGATATTTGGGGTACTTCGATTTCTGGTAATAACAGGGGTTCTCCTCTTGTAATCATTTTAACGTTCATTAGGTTGTATTTTTTGGTCTTGAATTGGCATTCAACAGGCAGATCAATTAAGTAGTGTCCTTTGAGCGATGTCGAGTCGGTTCGTTTGCAAATTGTTTCGATTTTGGTCCTTTTTGAATATTACTATGTAATTGGATTCGTCGATGTCTTTTGTGGTTTCAATTGGTATTTGCTCGCATGTGTCTGCGGATGAGGCCAATTTTAAAAATTGAAAAATACAATCCCCAAACACGCCGGTGGTGGCGCATCGGTTACGGCCCCGAACTGACGTGCAGCAACGTTAGTTCGGGTCAGTAGTCGGATGGGTGACCGGTACCATTCACCATTGGGATACAATTAATGGTGCTTTAGAGTGACGGGGGCGATCCTTTAAAGTAACAAGCTCATTTACACACACACAAATACACAAATGACACATGGCGGAAGGACCACGTGGTCGATAGCCTAACACTACTACTACTACAATCCCCAACAGGGCAATAGTAATCGGGATGCAAATTGATGCATGTAATGGACATGTACTGATAGAAATCTTCGTTCATGGTGGTAATAGTTAAATGTTTCAGGATGCACTACTGGGAGGTGAATTACAAAAACAATTTTAGTTCCAGAATAATAAGCTTCTACTTGCAATAGGTCATAATATGTGTAGGTGTTGTTTGTTGTAGTGGGCAAAATTAATTGATTAATTGAATTATGTTTCAAAATAATTTTTTGAATATTTATAGTTTGTTAATTTTTAATATACTGTTATGGAGTGTACCAAGTCTAGCAATTGCCTATTCAATATCGTTTAATGATTGAATAATTATATTTACTGTTAATCGTATTTGATCCAAAATATGTTTTGCTTTATTATAGTTTTCACAATTGAAGGTAAAATTATCTATTGAGGTACGAATATTGTTTAAGCCAGTAGCTATTGCTTTTTGGTTGTTTACTATTACTGTGATGGTTTTATTAAAGTTATCAATAATATGGTTGTTAATGATATTTCTCTGATTAATTTTTTCAACAATGTTATGTTGATTATTCTTAAGGTCAATAATAGCTCGATTGTAGTAAACTGCGTCATAAGCCATTTATTAAGCCTCTTTCTATTCTGTATGTGGGAATCATAGAATTAATTTTTTGTTCCGCTAATTTTAATTGTAAAAATGGTGATGTGGCCATCATAGTACTTTCCCTATATTTTACTCGAAAACTATTAGGTTTACGCAAAAAGGCTATTCTTAATGATTTGTTCACTTTGGAATTGTCTACAATTATTTATAATGCAAGTTTCATGTAACTCTAATAGTTTATTAGCAATTGGCAAAAAATGTCAAAACTTTCAATTTTTATTATTTTTCTCAAAAGTTAAGAATTTTATGAAAAATATGTTTCAATAAAACTTGCTCAGTTTTTCATTCCCTTTAACTTTTGTTTGAATATATTTTTTTAAATTTCTCATATTTAGAAAAATATCACAAAAAAACAAAAAAAAAACGCCTCGAGTAAACATCTACTTCCGGTCTATGAATGTTCACCAAAAGCTTTTCAGTTCCAGTTTTTAACGATGAAACCTTAAGTTTAAAGTTTCATCTCAATCGGATCTTTCAGTTTTGAGATACAGCGCCCACATACATTTTCACGCACGAAAACAATACTTCCCCTATATATACTATATAGGGAAAGTAATAATAATAGTATATGATCAATTTTATTTAGTTCCTTGACTTGATCCGTTTTTTATGTGTTTTGATAGATTTTCGTAATTTTGATTCAGCGTTTTTAGTTCATTACTTATTGGTGTTAATTCCAAGTAGTGAATAGACGTATGAAATTTAGATTTCATTTTTGCTGTGCCTAATTTATACGGGAGGATGTCGGGGTTCTCGTCCAGGTTCGTTATTTGAATTTTTTGAAGATTCGCTGTCGCTGACAGGATCAGGAGGATTGTATGAGTTCTGTAAAAATTTGGTTGTGTCAGATTTTGTTCTTCTTAGATTTAGTTTATGTAACTGTCTGTTGGTGGTTTTAATTTTTATACCTTTGTCTTCGATTACGTTTTGTTTTGAAAATTTTGGTATTTTTTCTGTAAGCATCTTGTGTTCATGACCATTTTGATTTATTTCGACTTGCTGTTGTATTTTTTCTGTAAGCATCTGAGTCAGGTTCATAGTTTAGTTTATTTCGACTTGCTGTTGTATTTTTTCTGTAAGCATCTGAGTCAGGTTCATAGTTGAGTGGTTCATGACCATTTTGATTATTATATTCTATCGTTTGTACTTTTTATTGTATAATTGCTCATTTAATTTTTTATAAATTTCTTTCGTTATATCGCGATGTTCTTGAATGTAGTTGTTTAATTTAGATGTCCGTTTATTATATCGATACGTTTCTGTTTTGTTACCGAATGTATAGAGTTATTGTATCCTAAAATTGCGTAAGTCATGTGATTTAAAATGTCAATTTTGTTATTATTTTTACTTTTAATTATTCTTAAATGTTCGACTATGGTCGAGTGAAATGTCTCAATTGGGCCGTTAGATTGTGGGTTATTAACTGTAATATAATGAGTTTTAATTTTGTGTGTATTAAATAATTTTTCTACTACTGTATTGTTTAATTCGGTTCCTCTGTCCAAGACAACTAGTGAAGGGAGTCCGTGATGGGTCATAAAAATAAGGAATGATTTTACTATTTCTATACCTGACATACAAGTCAGAGGGTATGATTGAGCATATTTTGAAAATGTGTCAATTATTGTTAGAAATTTTTGTTCTTGAGCTTGAAAAGTATCTGCATGAATTATTTCGAATGGTCTTGATGGCGTGGGTGTAATCATTAATTTCTGTTTGGGAGAATTTCTGCCGTATTTATTTGTTTGACAAATTTCGAAAAAGTTTATATAATTAGTTACATCGTTTCTTATTCCTGGCCAATAATATGATCTTATAATTCATGATTCGGTTTCTAAAATTCCACGATGGTTTGTTTTGCCTTAACGAACATTAGATATAATTTCGTTTTGTCTTTCTTCGTCAATGACGTCTTGCAATATAGTATTACACTAAATTAATTTGTGCGCGTTATTTTTAAATGTTTTTCTTAAAATGTCGCAAAATTGTGGTACATGCATTTCGTTGTCAAAATTAATTGCGTAAGTAAATTTTGGATCTATGTAATTTTTAAATAATTGAATTACCATTCACTTTCTATATTATTTGTGGATACTTGAGCATATAATCGTTTTTTTTTGTGGGGAATATTTATTCTGTTTTTGGTTTCAAAGGAGAATGTAGAACAAAATTAATTTTTATTTGATGGTCGACTGAATTTATGTTTTTTTCAGAAAATGGAATTTCTTGGATTTGAATGAGCTGTATTATCGTCGTCGTTATTATTTTCACCTATTTCGTCTGCACTAATTTTTTCTTCTGTGTCTGCTGATATTCTACGAATAATTTATTCATTGCCTCTAATATCGTCTAATGGAATGTTTTCGCTTATGTTTGCTATTATGCTATTATTGATTCATTGTCATTATTATTGAATTGATTCATATATTCAAAAAAATCAAATGACTCTTTGGTGTGAATTTCGACATTGTTACCGGCGTTCAGTTTACCTGAACGTCGTAACAAATGCGTAATTATATTTTTTCTACTCCCATAGTAGTAAGTAGGCAATAACGCAATCGTTTGTTGATTAGTAACCATGGCATTATGAAACATGCATGTAATGAAGAAAAAACTAGCACGTAATATATTACGTAACCATTATTATTAAAAAAACTTCAATCAAGTAGCCTAGACAAATGAATTTGACATTTATCGTTGTTGAATACACATTACATTGACGTTATTTTGGTTCAATTATTGTTAATAATTCATTTATTCATTGTTAAAATGTGTGAAAGTGACTTCACAAAAGAAATTCACCAGAAATTAGGCAACTAGCAGAACATACCGCAGCGGATTTTCTCCCGGAAAAATCCAAAGCGCGTTACGAAGTGGTTTACGGTAAATTCATGGGTTGGCGTATGAATAATAGTGTTCAGTCTTTTTCGGAAAATGTGTTATTAGCCTATTTTGGCGAAATACGTAAGAAATACAAAACTTCATCTTTTTTGGCCATGTATTCGATGCTGCGAAGTGTTTTAATAGTGGAACATAACCTCAATATTGCAAAGTATTCCAAATTATAATTAATGGGAGTAGAAAAAGTATAGTACACAACTCGAGGTGTAAGTCACTTACGTACTCGTGGAATTACTGCACTCGCCTAACGGCTCGTGCGCAACTTTTTCCACTCGTACGTAATATATGACTTACAACTCTCGTAATGTAATATACTATTAATCCATTTTATGAGCTACCCATTGCTCCTAATAATAATTTGCATAAATTCCGCATTATTGAAATAATCCAAACGAGATAATTTTCCAAAATGTGCAGCTACCAGTGCGGAACAATAGGTCGGGCCCTTTTCGGCGGAATTGCGGGCCCTACGTGACCGAAACAAAGCCGCGGTACCAAAGATCACCGTATAAAACCAGGCAGGGTCAGCCTGGTCGGCTTTGCCGATTCAAACCGCGTAATACATTGTCCATCACCCTTTGAAAGGTGGCTGGTGCATTTTTAGGCCAAATTGCATTCTGATGTACTCATAATGACCATTTTCTACATTAAACGCAGTTTTAGGGATATCTGCGGGATTCATTTCGATTTGATAGAATTCACTAGCTATGATAAGTCTAGTGTCTTAAAGTAAATACATCTACCTAACTTGTCTAATACGTCCGAAATGTTTGGTAGTGGGTACCTGTCATCGGTTGTCTTTTTCGTTCAATTTATGATAGTCTACTACAATTTTCCACTTCTTTTTACCAGAAGCGTCAGCCCTTTTTGGAACAATCCAAATAGGAGACTACCAGGGAGATTTACTAGGACGAATTATTCCTTGTTCTAACATTGATCTTATCTATCTGTCAACTTTAGGTTTGTGGATAAATGGGTATCTGTACGATTTCGTGTATACAGGTTCATCGTATTTTCTTTTTATTGAGTGTCTCACTTGGTTGGTAAAAGTTAAAGACTGATTTTCGGTATGAAAAATGTCTGAACATTTTCTACATAATTTTAATATTTTTTCTTTTTTCTTCAGAATTCATGTTAGATGTATCGTTAATTTTAGTTTTTGTATTAATATCGGGTTCACTAATACCAGTGTGATATAATTCATAATTATTTTCGTCAAATGGAAACGTTTTTATTGGTTTTGTTAAAAGGAAAATTATGTCTTTGTCTGTTTAATTTAATATTCATTCATTGCTAAACCATTTTGAGAGTATGTTAAGGTTTCGGGGAGTTCAGAATTTTCAATAATTTGTTTGGGTATAATTACTTCGCCATTTAAATTGTCTATTGGTACTTTTGTTACAATTCGGGTGTAGGGGTCAATTTTGGTTTTAAATAAAATTGTTTGAGAAGTTTCTTGATATAGAATTGGTATTGTGCAATTGGGAGTAATAAATTTTGAGTTTACAAAATCTAATTGAGCACTTTCTGGGTTTATAAAGGATTTTGTAAATCCAGGTCGATTCATAATTTTAAAGGGGGATTAGAAATTTGGATGTAGGGTAGTTCTGGATACATGATTTTCAATATTGATTAAGTTGTTTCGTTGGGATTCTGAACCTCGTGAAAATTTGAGATTTCATTTTCATCAACAAAATATAAAATTGCATTTTTTCAGAACTTGGTTCATTAAATTGGGATTCTTCGATATTTTTGTGTAAATCAGTTTGATCATTTATTTCGGTATTGAAAAGTTCTTCGGCAACGTATTTTGGTTTTCCGCCGTTATTTTTAAAATAGTTATTTACGGGGTTTCTACGAAATTGTGAATTACCTTTTGTGGTTACACTCATTGGTGTAGGTCTGGGTTGTGAGTTTTTTGGGTTTGATTTCCAAACATTTTGGGGTCTACCAAATACTTGTGAATTTGTTGGAAATTTTCGTACTTGCTGATTATAATTTTGTTGTAAATGAATTGGTTTATTAGGAAATTGATTTGTATTATATTGATGTGTTCTATATTGCGCAAATTGTTGCTTTGCAAACTGTTGTTGTGTAGGTAATTGTTGATATCTTTGGGGTTGTTGCAAGTAAGAATTGGGATTTGTTCTTTTTATAGGAACATTATATTGATTTCTTTTTTCATAATATTTAATATTTTCTTCTTCAGTAATGAATTGTATGGCTTGTGCAAGTGAATCTGGTCGCATGGCTCGTATTATCGACCCTAAAGGTTCTCTAAGACCTGCTAAGAATGTTTTCAACGCTTTTTTCTTGAAAATTTCGCGCTTAATTGGTCTTTCTGCGGATAAGCAGTGCAAATCTATGTAATTACAAATTTTATTTAGAATATGGATAACATTTTAATGAAACTGATATGGTATTTTGTTTGGTTTTTGTTTTAAATCAATTAAATTCTGGTTTAAACAATTTTCGTGTCTTTGATTACCGAAATTTTGTAAAAGTGCATTTGTATATCGTTCCAAGTATTGGAATTGTTAAGAGCAATAATTTCTTCCGCTCTTCCTTCTAGTTTATTTAAAATACCGTTTAACAATAACGTATTTTGGAAATTATTTACGTTTTGTGCATCCAAGTAGTGAGTGAGCACTAATTCGGATGCATTAATAAATCTATGCAATTTATTGGGGTTCCCATCGAAATTTGGGATAATTGATAGGGTGTTTATATCTAGAACTGGCACTACTGCCATATTATTTAAAATTTGAATTGAATGATTAACTTTTTTAATTGTTAATTTACTTTTTTATATTTTTATCTTGAGTTGTATCTAATGTAAGTCTAATTTCTGTTAATTGTAATTCCAGATCCCGGTTAGTTTCGCAGGAAGAAGTAAGGATATAAGGAGAGTCTGACATGAACAAAAAAATCTCACCACGTTATCACAACGCTGATTTGCATTTCTCTCGGTTACCGGCTTGAATTGTCCGTGACGGAATTTTCTTGCGGTGCCGAATGTAGACCTCGGGAGTCTCGTTTTCTTCTCGAATTCTTCTCGGATCCGCTGGTTTCGGTTAATTGTTGTATTTGTTGATTGAAAGTTGTACTTCTTCTTCTTTAAATGGTTCTTCTTGATAGTACCGAAGGAATTGAAATTCCACGCACGTAATTATTGATTGATTCACGATTTTACGAACTGTACTATCCGCACGACTTATATTTCGAGTTTAACGAAATACGTTTTTAAAAAATATTTATTTTAATTATAATTATTAATGGCAATTAATTAATACAATTATTGTACGTGTGTACGAGTTGAGGAACAAGTCTAGACTAACTTAACATTAATATGAATCGCAGAGCTGGAGATTTGCATGAGCGTTCTGAGAGCTGACACCTAAGCATTTATATTTATAAAGGGTAGATTAGAGGAGGTGACATGACTAGTATTAAGTTTTTTGATAATAGATGTGTTAAACTAAACACCGTGGTTTTTATTATCCGCATTAGAAACAGGGTAAAGTCCTTGGATATAACTAGCAATCATTAATACGTGAGTGAACAAGAATCTCCCTGGCTCCCCTTAGCGAGTGAGGTCCACATAGGAACTGAGCCCTGAAAGATCAGCCCGGACACCCTCCATAGGCGAACGTACCGTTTCTCCGAAAAATGCCTCCAGGCGGTTATAAAAACGGGTGCAGTTTATGGTTTGTTTTGTATCATAAATTAGGAAATCTATTCAGATTGTAGTGAATAGAAATTGTGATTTATAACCGGCGAAGGGGCAGGTAGTAAAGGACTGCAAGGGAAAAAAAAGGTCGGTCGAAATCTCATATTTACTCTGTAATCTCTAAAACGCCGAAATCACGTTAGGCGCAAACTACAGACAAGTAATCATATATCAGTACATAAACAAACGTCATTAAAATAAAATTCCCGAATTAGTAAGACTAGGCGTTACCTAACCTTTGCGTTATCCGTACCTGCACGTTTCTTACCCTTGGAAGAACGGTTAAACCGGAATATATTATATCGAGTAATTAAATAATGGAAATTTCCAGATTATACACTTACAATTAACATCTGGGTTTGTTTTCTAAATTCGGTAATCTCTCAAAGGCCGAAATCACGTTAGGCATAACCTACCGACAAGTAATCTAAAATGTATTTAAAATATTCAATATATGGAAACTTCTTCATGTATAGAATTTGTTGCGTCTAAAATTTCTCATATTCACTGCAACCAAAATATTTTTTGCATCGAAACAAATTACAAAATTTGTTGTTTTGTTTTCGCCTACAATAGTTAAAATTCAATGGCTATAAAAAATTAAATAACCATGAATATGAACAAAAGAATAGTCAAAAAAGCCATAAATTCAATTTTAAACAGATATAATTTATTCAATAATAATATTAATATTAAAATTTCTCTTTCATTAATATTTTGATAATTACAGAATTACTTTATGCTGTTGTTTTATTTTGGTTTATCTCTGTAAAACTAATAATTACAATATTGTTATTATTATAAACAACTGCAATTGCTTTACTTTCATATTTTTCATGGTGTAATGGTTGTTCGGTGTTGGGGTAGTAGAACTCCGGAATGTTGGTTTAGCAAGTCAGCTTTATTTACACACACAAATATACAATTAACATATATACAAGTATCGTGGAATGTGCCAGGCGGTTTGAAAGCGTTTGACAAGACTGTATTCAGTGCTTGTAAGTGAGCGTTGGTTTAGACTGTATTCAGTGCTAACGAAGAGGAGGTCGAGACTGTATTCAGTGCAAGACTCTAATGTTTATGCCTGTTGCTGGGGGTTATATAGGGTGCCGACTCCATCTTCGGGGTGGTTCGGTCACGGGCGGCTTGAATTGCGGTAGAGGGTAGGTGCGTGCGTATGACCGGGCGGTGAACGTGGTGCAAGCGAGAAGGTATTCGAGCGCGCGTTGGCTTCTCTCTCTCTCTACCGGGGTGGCTTCGCGGCGGCCGTCTTAGGACGTTACATCCTCCCCCTATGATTCAGGCGTGCAGGATGAAGGGCTGGATCATAACTGGTTCTTCCTTGGTCGTCCTCGTTTCCTCCTAGGGCGGACTGGTTCTGGAAGGGCAGCTTCTAGGTCGTCAGTTCGGTCTCCTTGGTATGGCGTGAGGGTAGAGACATGGAATATGCCTAAGGATAGATCTGGTTGATCTGGAGATGCTATCTCGAAGCTGGTTGGTGAGATGACCCGGATGATCCTATAGGGTCCATCTCGACGTGGGGCGAGTTTTGACGAATATTGTTTCCGGGCGCTACTGAGTGCATGGGTAGCTACCCAGACTAGGTCATCTAGCTGGTACTGAGGGCAGGGTCGGCGATGCTGATCGGCGTATCGTTTCCTGGTCTCGGCAGTGTCGATGAGGGTTTCCTTTACCTCGTCCAGAGTTTGGGCTAATCGGCGTAGGTAGGGCGTGATTTCTTCTACGAAATTTTCGGAGTCAATGACCTGTCTGAGGTCTCTGTTGACGTCGTCCGGGTTTCTGAGTTCCCGTTCAAAGGTCAGGTAGGCAGGTGAGTATCCGGTGCTGGAGATGAGGGCTGTGTTCATTGCAAAACGTATGGAAGGCAGCTTCTCTTCCCAACAGGTGTGGTCTCGGCAGTGTCGATGAGGGTTTCCTTTACCTTTCTCCCCCTGGACGAGAACTGCTCCCAGCGCGTATTCACTTGCGTCCGTTCGTATTGTGAAGGACCGGCTACTGTCTGCTGGCTGGAGGACAGGTGCTTCGCACAGGAGTTCCTTCAGGAGGGTGAAGGCTGTTTCTTCTTCCTTAGTCCATTTCCACAGGGACTTCTTCTTAGTGAGGTTTGTGAGTGGTCGTGCTGTGTCCGCGAAGTTGGGCATGAACCTCCGGTACCATGAGCACGCCTGTATGAAGGAGAGGACTTCCTTCCGATTCCTAGGGGCCTGTCTCTCTCTGATTGCTTCGGTTTTCGTGGGGTCAGTGCGGATTCCTTCCGCGGTAATGAGGTGTCCGAGGTATCGGACCTCGGTGCAACAGAATCGTGTTTTCTCGCGGTTGATCTTCAATCGGTATTCTCGTAAGTGAGTCATCACTTTGTGAAGATCCTGGAGGTGCTGCTTGTATGTGGCCGAAAGAATGATCAAGTCATCCAGATATACTAATAGCTGAACTCCAGGTAATTCCCGTACGAAACGGTCCATCAGCCGTTGGAACGTGGCCGGGGCGTTTCGTAAGCCGAATGGCATCCTCTTGAAACAGTACGAGCCAAATGGTGTCACGAATCCGGTCTTTGGCTGGTCCTCTGGGACTACAGGGATCTGCCAGTACCCACTCCTTAGGTCGATCGTGGAGATCCAAGAAGGTATCGTGATGGCGTGGAGGAGGTCGTCGATCCGTGGCAAAGGGTATGTGTCGGCGATCGTAACTGCATTTAATTTCCTAAAATCGATACATAGCCGTACTCCGCCATCCTTTTTGGGGACCAAGACGATGGGTGCGGCCCAGGGCGAGCTGATTTCCTGGATGATGTCATCGTCTAGGAGCTTTTTCAACTCCAACTTCAGAAGTTGTTTGCGCGGCTCAGTTAGCCGATACGGGGGTGAAGCGATGGGACGGCTGCTTCCGGTGTTGATGGCGTGCTCAGCCATCGGTGTTGCTTCTGTCAACGGCCCGAATAAATCCTCGAAGTCGTTGAGGAGTTCTTCCAATTCAGGCTTCGGTGCAGGGTTTCCGTCGTGATGTTCTTCACTCGAACTGAGGTGAACACTGTTGATGTGGCACCTATTTTTACTTGGGGGACATTCGAACAGTTCCCGTGAACGTGCCTTGTCGGTATCCATGTTCTTGTTTACTGTGTATTCGGCGAAGAGGTCGTCGATGAACTGGGGTGAGTAATTAGCCTCGAGAGCGGTTTCGAATTCCCCATTGATCGGCGATACTACCGTCGGTATTCGGTAATATTCTTCGGATACTTCTGTTTCCATCGGAGGGTCGGTTTCCATCGGAATCGGTGACAGCATCCGTGGTACGGTGAAGTAGTCTAACTTTTCATTCTCCTTGAACGTGGTGAGGGCGCGAAATTCCTTTTTCTTGCCAGCCGGAGGTGAGTAGTTAAATTGTTTTCCAGGTTCTTCTACGAAACACCAGGTTCTCTGCGGGATGTTGAGTATAATCCGGGCGTTCTCCATAAAATCAACGCCTAGCAGGGTGTTGTTATCTTTCTCCCCAGGTAACACAAAAAATGTGGTCGGTATTTGCTTGTGCTTCACCTGCACAATCGTGGTGGTTTCCAATACCGATTCGGTGCAGATTTTCCCATCCGCAAGGGTTACCTGGAGATTTGTACGCCGGAATTGGTGTCCTGATTCTCTCAGTTTCCGGAATAGGGACGTGGAGGCGATATTGGCTTCGGCCCCGGAGTCCAAACATGCGGTACCGTTGTTGTTGGCTATTACGACGTCGAGTACCGGGCACTGTTTTTCTGTTACACTCACGGAACGGAACGTAGCTGTGTTATTTGTCGTTGGTTGAGGACTGCAGGTCGGGCATTTGCTTCTTACGACGCCAGGCTTTCCACACCCATAACACGCGAATTTCGGAGTGCTTTCCTTCGTGTTCTTCTCCTCGTGCTGTTTCTCGTTTTTCGCGAGTCTTTCGCGCTTTCTGCAGTTGGTCAGAGTATGTCCATAGTTTCTGCAGAACGTGCACTGAGGTTTTGCTTGATTGCTGTTACCGGGCTTCTCCACTCGGGTTTCGTTGAGGGTACTCTCTATCTCGCGCATCGTCCGCACGAGATGTCTAAACTCGGTTATGCTGCTCCGTGGAATTTTGTTTCGTATATCACGATGGATTAGACTGAATACTAGGTCTAGTTGGATTTCTTCGGGGAGGTTGTGGTTTCTAATTTCCGAAAGCAATAACCTCTTGCTTGCAATAAACACATCCGAACCCTCCGGTTTTTCTTGCTCCTGGGCGAAGATTTCTCGGAAAATTACGTGGTTCGGTCGTTGCGGTGCGAAGTGTTCCTTCAGATTGGTCAGTGCATCGGTCCATGTGGTGATATTGTTCTTTACGCCGTTCCACCATACTGCGGCATCGTCTTCGAGGAGTAGGGCGATCCCTGTGAGAGCATCTTCGTCGCTGATGTTCTCAATTTTCTTGTAAATCGTTACGGTATTTACAAAACTCTCGACCTTGGCTTTCTCGCGATCCCCGCGATATCTCGTTGTACAGTTTGCGATATTTCCGCTTCTTTGTGTACCTCTATCGTCTTGTCGCTGGATTAATTGATTGAACTGTTCTTCTGACAGAACTATTTGTTGTGCCATTATTGCTGCTGTAATGCTTCTTGTGATTCGGGCCGAACGTTGGGCTGCCAGATTGTAATGGTTGTTCGGTGTTGGGGTAGTAGAACTCCGGAATGTTGGTTTAGCAAGTCAGCTTTATTTACACACACAAATATACAATTAACATATATACAAGTATCGTGGAATGTGCCAGGCGGTTTGAAAGCGTTTGACAAGACTGTATTCAGTGCTTGTAAGTGAGCGTTGGTTTAGACTGTATTCAGTGCTAACGAAGAGGAGGTCGAGACTGTATTCAGTGCAAGACTCTAATGTTTATGCCTGTTGCTGGGGGTTATATAGGGTGCCGACTCCATCTTCGGGGTGGTTCGGTCACGGGCGGCTTGAATTGCGGGAGAGGGTAGGTGCGTGCGTATGACCGGGCGGTGAACGTGGTGCAAGCGAGAAGGTATTCGAGCGCGCGTTGGCTTCTCTCTCTCTCTCTACCGGGGTGGCTTCGCGGCGGCCGTCTTAGGACGTTACAATGGCTATTTATAATAAAACTTAAAAATGATTATAACTCACTTATTTTTGGAAATAACTATGTCATATGTGATATTGGAGTAAAGAGAAAAAATTATTTTTTAGCCAACTACGGCTTCCATTAAAAAAATGAAAGTTTGCGTCATATCTCGGAAAATAATGGCCATAAAAATTTTCTGATTATTTTTTTATTAATCTGCATAAAATTATTCATTTCAATTAATTTTATTTTAGTACTTCTGTTCATTTTCTTGCTGTTACGTCCTCTTGTCTTTGGATGTAAAATAACGAACCAACGGAATTATAAATAGTGTAATTGTACAACATTGAGGCACAGACTAATAATTAAATAAATTGAAAAGAAGAGAAAATAAAGTGTAACTTATTTTTTTAAATTTATTTATAGAATTAATAGTAATTAATATATATTTTTTATGTAAGGAACAACATGATACGTTTACTACTTAACTATAGTAGGTTATAGATAACAATTTTATAAATAATACAAACACAAATAAATCATGTTGTAAATAAATTATTCTACTATGATTTGTTACTTTAATAACATTTTCATAATTGTTTTTTTGTATATAAAAATCCATTTGTTATTTTCATGTAATGTATAAATAAATTATTTTACTATGATTTGTTACTTTAATAACATTTTCTCTTTTCTAAATAAGTCCCGTAAGTGAATGTCTTCATTAAGTTTTTTTTTTATATAAAATTATTTCATAACATTTCCCTTTTCCAAATAAAATAAAACATTATTTTTCTGTAGATAAGCGAATTATAATGATATACTATCCGTCCTTAGAAAACGTTCGCCCAGAAAACTGACCGACTACCTGATTCGGCCGAAGGGTACAGCGCGTGCCAGGGAAGGAGCGCTGACATTTTTATTGCCCATTGGCAATTATTATTTAACACATCCACAACCGCACACAATAGAATGGGGCACTAGAATAGAGTCTAAGAAACGGGCAGCTCCACTCCATAGTCTTCATATTTGAGGAAACGTCCCGGATTGGAACCAAGAGATCAGCGCAGTTTTCGACGCCGGAAGCCGCAGTCCGTTGGCACCGTGCAAGTGTTCCCGAAATACCGCAGTTACCCGAAGACGCTCCGCACCGTTAACGCCGTTCTCAACTGTACCGCAGTAAGCTGACGCCACGCCTCCTGTCTAGGAAGCCGTAGTACGAAAACGCCGTGTAACCGACCACGTTCAAAAAATAGTAGGTCAAACCATTTACCTTTTTTCCTTTTCCGACTCTACTTGTATCAATATGTCTGATCGTGAAATTAAATAATTAATTTGCAAACGCAGCAAAATTAAATCTTCTTTAACTAGAGCAAATACATATTATAATAATTTAAATTTAGCCAGCACTAATAAAACAATTTATAATAAAATTAAATCTCGCCTCAATGAAAGAACACTTGGATGAGGACAATATTCAAGCTCATAAGAATGAACGGGAAAATTGAACTCAATTATAAACAGGTTATTTCAAAATATGAAACATATTTAGAGGACAAAGAACCTGTGTCTAGTGACAAGGCTAGTTCTATTGAAATAACTTCTCGACCTTTAAATGTTAAATTGCCCGTTGTAACATTACCTAATTTTTCGGCGATATCATCAATGGAACTCATTTTCAGAAACATTTAAGTCATTAATTCATAACAACGAAGCCATTGATGATATTCAAAAGTTTAAATAATTAAAATCATGTTATTAGTTCATTAACTGTAATAACAAATAACTATCAAACCGATTGGGTTTGATTGGGTTTTCGAACTAAGCGGTTCGAAAACAAAAGGTTAATTGTTGATAAACTTTTACAATATTTTTCGGATTTGCAAATAGACAATAAAAATATGCATGCGTCGTTGAGGTAATTATTAGATTGTGTACAAGGGCATTACAAAATATTGTACCTGCTGATGAGATATGGGATATCACTATGTGCTCAATAATCAAGAATACATTTAGTTTAAAATTGGCACTGAATTTGAGTCTTAAAATAAAATAAATTAGTCTCGTTAGATTCTTTGTATGATTTTATTAAATGTAAATGCGATTTATTAGATACTATATGCTCAAAAAATACTCAAAGCTAATTTAAACAAAATAATATTTTAAAATCAAGCAAAACATCACATTGAGTAACAAATAATAAAGTAAATAAAAAACTTATTTGTTTCATTTGTAACGAGCAACATTTAATTCATTCATGTCCCAAATTCAAACAATTATTACCTGGTAAAAGATTGGAGAAAACTTGACAATTAAGTCTGTGCACTAATTGTTTAAACAAAGGGCATTCTCAAATAAAAATTGTAGAAGCACATATATGGGTAATGTCATAAAAGGCATCATACTTTATTTCACATTTAAACTAGTTCTGCTAATATTGAAGAACCAATTGATTCGCACCCATGACATCAAACCACGCAACTTGCGATAATATGCACACACTTTTATCTACCGCGTGCCTTAATACAATTGATAAACATGGTCGAGGTCACAATTGCCGTGCTCTTCTTGATTCCGGTTCTCAGTCAAATTTTATTTCAAAAGAAATGTGCCGATTATTAGACGCCGATGAAGAACATATTAATATATCAATAACTGGAATTAATCATGGTGTTTTTCGTATAAATAAAAGGACTCAAATAAAATTCAAATCTATTAATTCGTCATTTGAATCAAATTTAACTTGTTTGATACGAGAAAAATTTACTAGGGTCCACAATTTTCATTTAATACTTCTTTTTTGAAAATACCAAAAAAACATTAAATTATCGGATCCCTATTTTAATAAATCTAACGATATTGATATGCTCATAGGTTCAGATTTGTTTTATAATTTATTATGCATAGGACAAATAACGTTGGGAAAAAACATGCCAACGTTACAAAAAAATAAATTAGGTTGGGTCATTGCGGGACCAATTTCTCTTAATTTTAATAATTATAATTTAGCATCTAATTTGACAATAAATAATAACTTTAAAATTTTGGGAAATAGAGAAAGTGAATACAAATTCTTTCCCTTATACACTCGAAGAAATTATGTGCGAAACTAACTTTATCGAAACCACTAAGCTGTAAATCGACGGCCGGTTTATGGTTAACTTGCCCCTCAATGATAATAACAAGTTACGTTCTTCGAAACATTCGGCTTTAAAACGTTTTTATTCTCTAGAGCGAATACTCTCAAAGAGTTCTGCACTTCGCGACTCATATATTAGCTTCATGACAGAATATAAAGAGTTAGGACATATGAGTAAAAAAAGGCTATCTCACTCGCAAGCTGCCTTATCGTTTTATTTACCTCATCGCCCCGTCTTTAAAGAAGACAGTAGCAGCTCTAAATTAAGTATTTGATGGATCGGCACAATCAGATTCCGAATATTCAATTAATTCAGTTCAAATGGTAGGCCCCACTATACAGCGCGACTTATTTTCAATTGTAGCATTTTGCTTTAGATTTGTAGATTATGATAAACCAAATGTAAATAAACAAAATGGTCCATTAAGAGTTATGGAATTAAAACGTCCTAATAACGCACTAATTACATTGTCTCAATATGAGCATTTTCGGAAAGAAATAAAAAATAATGATTCATTAAATAAACATAGCTCAATTCTTGCACTAAACCCCTGTCTCGATAATGAAGGTATTTTGAGAGTTGGTGGGCGCTTAAATAATTCAAACTATCCATATGATAAATGTCTTCCAATTATTTTGCATAACAAACAGGCATTCACGAAACTTATAAACGAATCAGAGCATAGACGTCGAATGCATTGTGCGCCCCAAGCATTATTAGCGCATATTAGAAATAAATATTGTCCTGGGCGTAATTTATGTAAATATATTTCAGAAAATGCGTAACTTGTTTCAAATGTAATCCCAAAGTACAATTACAGTTAATGGGTAACTTGCCTGGGGCGCGGACTATTCCCATTGGCCCTTTTCAAACATGCGGGCTAGACCCTTTCTTATAGAGGATGGAAATTTGTGTGTATTCGTATGTTTTTCGACCAAGGCATTACATTTGGAACTAGTTTCTGATTTAACCACTGATGCATTTATTGCATCCCTACGCCGATTTTGCAGTTGGCGTGGTAAATCACTTCATATATAGTCTGACAATGGCAAGAATTTCATTGGGGCGCGAAATGAGCTAAATGAATTAGCTAAATTTATTCAACAGAACGAAAATCAAAATTATATTATTGAAAATTCCAAAATCCCCTCATTTCGGAAGACTTTGGGAAGCGGTGGACCAAAGAGTATTTGTTAGAACTCAAAATGGGAATCTAGTTCAAAAATAATTTGTGTCGGTGATTTAAAAATGACAATCTCTGTACCTCCTAATGGCCTCTTGGCCGCGTGCACGAAATACATGCAGATGATGTAGTGGTAGTGTGCGTTGTGAAAACTTCTAAAGGTTTAATTAAACATTAAGTGATGAGTTTATGTGCCCTCCCTATTGACTAATGTGATCTATTATTATTATTTTTTACTATACTTAGATTTTTGCTTGTATCATTTTTATATCTTGATTTGATTCATAATTTGTATGTTGAAAGACATGGTCATTTTAAGCTGGGCGGCATGTTTGGTCGAATATAACTTTTTTGATTTTTATATTTTCATATTATATTTCTCATTCCGCATTTTATACTTTTATTAGATTTTAACGACCCTTGTGAAATGAACATTTCTTGAATTTTTAATTTTTTTATGCTCTATTGTGCCCAAATCTATTTTCTTCGCTCGGACCCAAAGAGATGAATTAAGGGGATTTTTGGCCTGCAGCGATCGTGTTCAAAACTTGTCTGTGTTAATTACATTTTCGTCGAATTTACCTAAACACGATAGTCGCCCTTAATGCGCATATCGCATAACACCCACACTATTTTTCTTTGTAAATAGTTTTTAGTTTTAAGAGGCCAGTTACCTTTTCACTCTCGATAAGATAAGTTCGTTTGTAAATACATTGTAAAGTATTAAGTTTTTGGGTAATAGATGTAACTAAACACCGTGGTTTTTATTATCCGCATTAGAAACAGAATTATTAGAGTAAAAAGTCATTAAACCAAGAGGAACCCATATTTACCCACACAATTATTTTTACAATAATTCACACTTACAGAAACGAAGTTAGTGAAGTTCCATCTTGAAATGTGGATATTTTATTTTATACTATTGCCAACTGATACATTTTAAGTTATTAAAGGAAGGAAACGAAAGGACAAATGTGTTATTGATTTAAAACTAGGAATGATAATTGGAGAAGATATGTGTAAATGGCACTCAAGCCTTTTATATCTGTTTTCGCATTCATGGAAAATTTACTCAGTGATGACACAATTCCCAGCAACAATCTCATAAGAGCAAGGGTAACTAACAATATTACAAACCATTTTCAGAACACAAAGCCTCCGCAATTAGGCACAGTTAAAACGAATGCCATAAGTTTTTAAATGACAACAAACAAATAATAATACTAAATTCTGACAAGGGCAATGTAACTGTGGCTATGAAATTAAGGATTATAAAACCAAAATACAGGAGTTACTCAATGATACAATATGTTACGAAAAATAAATAAGATCCCACCACCACTATATAAACTAAAAATAATGATTTAATAATTACACTAAAAAATTTATTGATGACGCTACTACAAATAAATTAAAAACATACAAAGCAGTGGCACTACAATTATATGCACTCCCAAAAATCCACAAAGAGTGTTGCCCGCTTCGGCCAGTCACGTCGTCAATCGGATCATAGGATATGTTGCGTCAATCTTATCGACCACTTGCAGAACCTACAACGAATTATTTGTTCCAAACGTTTTTAAATTAAACAACTATCAGTTACCTGTAAATTACAATTTAATAAGTTTAGATGTTGTCCTTGTTCACCAACATCCAAGTCGACCTCATAAAATACTGTGTAAATGAAAGGTCGTAAAGCATTAGTGAACATTGTACCAGCCCTCGTGAACTTTTTATTAAAATTATTAGATTCATTGTTAATTTGACCTACTTTTTATATGATGAAACAACAGATTTTTTGTTGCCCTATGGGGTCTAAACTTAGTCCGATATTGGCATATGAATTATGGATGAACTCCTTAAGACGGTTATCCCATAATTATCTTTTGAGCTCTCGTTCATTAAAAAGTATGTTGGCGACCTTATATGTGCGGTACCTGCAGACAAAGTACAATTAACTTCAGAATTATTCAATAATTACAATGAAAACATACACTTCATATGGTGGAAGAGAATGAACGCAGTGTTTCATTCCTCGATACAAGGGTCATAAGAACAGACAGTAATGATCTTTTGTGTGACTGATACCAAAAACCTGTATGTTTGGGACGTTATATTAATTATAATTCGTGTCATCCATTTAACATGCAATTTAATTTAATAAAAACATTAAAAGACAGAATTAAGAAAATCTGTCACCACACTCCTTCAGAAAAGCTTTAAAAAACTAGAGAAAATTATGACAGAGAACTCTTACCCAATTAATCTAGTTAGACTTTTGATTTTCAAGACATCGTTTCTATAAGTGTTAATTATTGTACATATAATTATAATGTGTATGCATGCCTAGCGCCCCGAGGCAGGGAACATAGTTCTCGAAATATCGGCAACAGAATCAAGAGTATTAAGTGAATAATCTCGCTTAATTGACAAATTACTCAATAAACTCACTTAATGTATTTATTTTATTAATATCTTTGTACTCCTTTCTCATAAAATAATACAAAATTTATATTATAATAAGTGAAAATATACACACAATTTTAGTCGTTTTAATAGTTCTGAAAAGAACCTATTTGCAAAGTTTCGACCAAGTCCCATTCGTCTTCTTCAGGCGGCGTTCGTTGGAAAACTGCGATAGTGCTTAGTTGAACTGTGCTATTTATACCTGCGGTATTGACAATTGACATTTAGCTGCGCGTATACGGCTTCTTGTGATTGGACCGGACTTAACAGGGATTTCGTTGGTGTTACCTGTGGTGATTAAAATAGTCGTTGAGCGTCGTCGCATTTATTAAGATTATCGGTATGCTTTTCTATTTCTATTGCCTCGAGAATAATCCTCTTCGTGAAATGGTCTAATACTATGATGGAAGTCGTGTGGTCGAATTTATCTTGTGTGCCGTGGATTTAGAATGTTCGGCTGGAGATGGTAGATCTTTTTCGACGGCTCTGATATGTTCGTCTCGCCGCACGTTCATGCGTCTGTGGGTTTGTCCGATATAAATTTTATTACAGTCGACATAGGGGATTTTCTCTCCTTGATTTTCAAGGGAAATGATGACATTTGGGGAATTAAGGAATTGTCCGATTTTACGCGAAGTAGTAAAAATTGTTTTGATACCACTTCGCCTAAACGTACATATGGTTTACGGTTACTGGTTTTAATAACATCGCATGTGACTAATTTTTGAGGTGTATTATTGTTCACGTAATATATATTTCCTAAATAACATATAGGTAATATACATATTATTAACTGACATATTAAAATCATTTTCAATTGTAATAAAAATATAAATTATATAAACGGTCATATAATAATAACCTCAATATGCCATGAAATTGTTACTGACCTTTTATATATTACATCTTATTAAAATTAAATTAAAAGTTTTTACTTTCGAATAATGATTATAATGAAAAATATAAGGAAGAATTTAGCAAACGTGTGTTATTTAATCATTAAATAATACACTTTTTTCAGTACAGTGGCAACTTTGGGGATAAAATTTGTGAGCACAACTGGAATGTTATACTATAGAATATAAACAGTTTCTATAAGTACGTCTTTCAGTATACTGGAACTTTTGACTTGCGCAGATTGCAGACTATTTTATATTTTATATATGTAGTTACATTTACCGATATTTTTCTACCTTTTAATTATAATATTTTATAATAATATTTATTCATTGTGCTAGTAGCCTGCAGCATTACACTTGTCATTACAATAGTTAGAATATATAATTTAAGCTAAAATACATCAAATGTCGACAATTAAAAATAAATAACAGTTGCAATCTTACCTTATAAAGTCTAATTAAGAAATACAATTTAAATATACAATATAAATGCCTTATCATTTAATTACGTCAAAACTTAAAATCTTCGTCAAGTAATAAAAGCAATATAAAAATGTAAAATATAAGAGTAAATAAATAAAATGTTAAAACACATTAAAACACAAAAATTACTAAATATCTAGGTGAGTTGATGTAAGGTAATCATCCCAGTTACAATATGCCTTCTAAACAAGATAGATATGCAAACTTGTCCGAAATACTAAAATGAAGCTCATTAATAGATATTGGGAGACATATTAAAGAATTTAATGGCGTAGTACCTAGTGCCAGTTTTAGCCGTAGATAAATGAATATTGTTTTGTTTGAGGTTATTTTTATGCCTGGCTGTATAAGTGTAAAAATTCGCATGGGTTAAATATTCGTTTTTCCTCAGAAAGAAAAAATGTTTTAAATGTTGTTGTATTAAATCTATGTTTGGTGCAGATTCAACAAAAAATATTGACAAAAATTCAATAACGGGTTAGCCCGCCGCGGTTGTTGTAGCACTCTCTAACTCGGCGAGGCATAGACCGATGTGGTCCATGTCTTCTTGTGGTAAGCGCATTCGAGCCTGCTGAACACAGTTCACAGTTGAGTAATTAGTCCAAAGTCCTTGGTGGCTGTGGTAATTGCTGAAGTGTTGTTTCAATGCTATCCCATACATGTTCTATCAGCGATAAATCAGGGGATCTTGCAGGCCAATCTAAAAGCACTACGCCAGAATTTTGCATAAAGTCAATGGTTTTTGTATGGAGCCTGGGGTTGTCTTGTTGAAAATGGCGTTCGGGATAGTCTCGATGTATGGTATTGCAACAAGTTGTAGAACTTAAGCGATGTACTATTGGATTATTAGACTACCCCTAATGTACACCAGGGGGACCTACTTCCAAAACATATAGCGCCCCATACCATGAAGCAAGGGATATCGGCTGCGTGGCGTTCTAAGCCAAACTCTACATTTTGCCGTTTGCCGCGAAATTGCCCCTAAGCAGAATCCGGACTCATCACTAAAGCAAACGAAGTTCCTCTCTATATCCCAGTTGAATCTGTCTTGACATCATTCTAAGGTAGCACCCAAAACAAGAACTCTTTGATTAATTGTTTGCCTAAAAAACTACACGTGTTGTTGCTGCAACAAAGGCATTTCGAGCTTGTCGCAAAGTGTCGTGACGATTACGTATCACATCAGTTCAGACCATCTTCTTCATACTCGCGTTACATTTGAGGGTGTAATTTCGATTTTTCGGGCTATTTCCCTCAAACTGAAGGCCTTCTCTTTCATATTAACAATGTGACTTTTTTAAAAATCACTTAATAATTGAAATCGTAGTGGTGGACAAACTCTAGGCATTTTAGCAAGGTTTTTTAATATACTGAAGAGATCAGAAAGGATCAGAGTAGAACAGGTGACTGATTATTAACATTATTAAATTTGCTTTATTTTTCGGATAAGTGTTAAAATCATACACAAAAAATTGAGGTAAAGAAGTTATCGCTCTTTTTTTTCTTTCTACGGTGATTAAAACGTACGCATTTTGCTGGATCTAAGGGGTGTTGCATTACTTTTGAGCTCCTGTATATGTAGAGGCATAACAGTGTTAAGATATTATATATTCTCGGAATACATTTCTATATCCATAGCCCCTTATAATTCGGATTTCACGTCGCTAAAAAGTACTAAAACAGTGCAATAAACAATATTTTGGCGTTTTCTGCAAAAACGAGAAGGCTTAAGACTTAAGATATAAATACCATAAGATAGGTAATTAAAAAGTGCATTTGCTGACAAATTAAAAAATATGGCATTCTATTTAAATAATTGAAGTTATAGCCATTTAAAGTTCTCATTTGTTTAATTCCAATTTTTTTACACCCGGAATAAGATGTCAAGTTTATTATACTTGGAAAATAAAATATGATCTGTTGTTATATTTCAGTGAAAATTTGGTATGCATAACTTAATTACTTTCTAAGTATTTGAAACATGAAAATTAGGTTATATTTTTACAAAATTCAAATGATTTCAAAAACCTTAAGGTTTAGGTAATAAAAACCTTATTAAAACACACACTTATTTTGATCGAAGGATCCAAAAATGCAATAAAATACAGGGTGTTTCATAAAAAAAACACAACTTTGATACTTTTAGGGTTTTTGAGATACACTGTATATTATGAAAGTAATTTTAAAAAGTAGCCCTAATAGACCCCCATATATCCCCAAAGTGAAACTTTTTGAAAGTCACGTATTTTGGCCACAATATTCCGTGCCGTATAGCGTGAATAACCCTGTATATATATATATTTGTGGGGACTTTAATGTTCACTTTAACACAGATGACAGAAGAGCTGCTGAGATATGTAACATCTATGAGCTATGGTTTATGGAAATTGTCTACGCAAGCTACCAGACTTGGGGCATGTATTGACAATATTTTTTCAAATTAAATAAATATGATAGATAAACCACTTGCAGTAAATTTGGGAGTATCTGATCATCTCGGCCTGGAAGTTGAAATGAGCACTTCATTAGCCACCACGCCCGTTCTTGGGTTAATAAGACCAATCCCTGAGAGAGGCAAAATCGTTTTTTATTATCAAATTAATTTTAATTGGGTGAATTTTATGCATAATGAAATGGACGTAAACTATTTGTGCAATCTTTTAATTGACCGTATAGTAAATAGTTTTCAACAAGCATTTTCTGAAAAAAAGTTAAAACTAATAATAAGAGTATTCAGTGGTTTAATCCAGAGTTACGCAATATGCGTAGTAGATTACATTTTTTCGAGAAATGCTAAATAATGAACAACATAATATCGAATTACGCAAAGAATACAAAAGTTTTAACAAAGAATATAAATTAGCAATAAAAAAGCAAAACTCACCGCGCATGATAATTTTATTAAAGGATCCCAAAATTCAATGAAGGCAATCTGGAGTATAATTAACTCACGAAGGGTATAAAATTAGACCCTAATGAAACGATTAATACTAGTGCAAACGATTTTAATGATTTTTTTGTATCAATAATTAAAACGGTAATTAACTCACTGCCAAATGGAAAATGCGATTCAATTTATTTTATGCATAATATTCACACGGGACAATTATATTTTAGTTTTAAGGAAGTGTCTTGAGCAAAACTACGTTATATTATATGTAAGGTTAAAAAAACTAACAATAAAGACATCTATGGGCTTAATATTAGTATAATATATAATTCTGAACACATTAATAAGTCCAATAACATATCTAATTAACAGGTGCATAAAAAATGAGATATTTCCGGATTCACTAAAAGTAACAAAATGCATTCCCATATTTAAAAGCGGAGCGGAATAACTACCGCCCGATCTGCATACTTCCTGTTATTTCTAAAATGATGAATGAATTTTGAAATGATTCTCGGTGAATAAATAGTGAACATTTTAGAACAGAATAACATGTTCACATCACAGCAATTTGGATTTAGAAAAAATAAATCTACTATAGGGGCAGTTGGAGGTCTCATCTCTCAGGTAGTCTATTTTGATAACGCTATGTCAAACGAACAAATAATAAATTTTGGTGTACCTCCGGGATCTACTTTAGGACCCCTCTTATTTCTCATCTGTATAAATGATCTACTCGGTAATATGCAGCACTCTAATTCAATTTTATATGCGGATGACAGAATAATTGCCCTGAGGGCTTCATCCTTGGATACAGCAAGGGAATCTATAGAAATATACCTTAATAGAGTTCACCTGCTGGTTTAATAGTAGTAAACTTAAATTAAATTCCCAAAAAACTGAAAACATGATATTTACATTAAAACGGACTCCAATATCTTGTTCTTTCGTAAAATTTTTGGGATTATACCTAGACCCTCACTTGGTCTACGCAAGGTCTACAATTAGAAACGAAACTCTCATGCAACATCTATTTTTTACGAAATTTATCCAGATCTGTATCCAGGGATGTATTACTTTCTACATATTATGACTTTGTACACTGTCATCTGTCATACGGAATTTTATTATGGGGACATTCAACTATTGTGAAAGAAATGTTCAAAATGCAGTGAAGAGCAGTGAGAGTAATCGCAAATATTTCATGCATATGAAACGCGAAGACCAATGATCTTCGGATTAATTTGTTTCATCTCACAAAAAGTAAAGTTAGCACAAGATACTTTTCTATTAATTTTTTCAATGTGTTACCAAGTAGTGTACAAAATCTACCACTTAAAAAATTTAAAGCTAAGATAAAACATTTTATAATCTCGAATGTATTTTATTCCATTGAAGATTAT
Organism: Ontholestes murinus; assembly: GCA_963969525.1. NCBI lineage: Eukaryota > Metazoa > Arthropoda > Insecta > Coleoptera > Staphylinidae > Ontholestes > Ontholestes murinus. The sequence goes on along the minus strand of OZ018397.1, from coordinate 20,663,631 downwards.
CTTACTACAAAGATGGCAGATTGACTACACAACTGGTATCCTATTTTATATTTTATATTACTTTATTTTAACTTCTTAGTTTTATTTATTTTACTCTATTGATTTTGTTTGGTTGACATTTAGATTTTATTTTTATATTGTCTTTTATTCATATTTATGTTTTATCACTGGGTAGGAATTAGGAATAATATACTTGTTTTGTTTCATATATTTACTTTCAGTTTCCTGACACGTGTTTCGACGATTGCTCGCCATTCTCAAAGGAGTATAAAAATTAATCTAAGGAGTACAGAAGTGTTCACTGGTATATATACGTGGGGTTACAATAAGCGCGTCGTTTAAGATAAGAGGATTATGATTACTCGGTTACTTCTAAAAGGGATCCAGGGATTATGAGATTGGTACCTGCCGAGATTTCCAGGTGATTGTTAATTATATTTTTCCCGAATTTTGTTGCTCGTTTAATCTCTAATGCTTCTAAAATGTTAAGTCTTAATCCTTTTGTACAGTTGTGGAGTGGAGTAATTTTATCTATCATTTTTGGTTGATGGTACAATGTTCCGAAATGCCTGTCAAGAGGGAAAAAACTGAATAACTTAAACGCAAAGAACACCCCACAAACACAAAATAACACTACTCACCAAACCAATATATTCTTCCCCAGAGTACAAAATCTCACAGATACAAAATTCACCAACACTGAAATGACCCTACTAAATAAAGGACTAAAATACTCGACCTACACAAAAAATACTAGAAGGGACTTTGAAACACTGGCCATAGACACAGAGATCGCACTCAAACAAGCCAACTGTGATTCACTCATAAACCAAGCTAATATGGCAAGCATAATCAAAAAGGATTTCCTACAAGCAAATAAATACACACATGAACGAAACAAACAAGACCTAAAAACAATTAAATCCATAATATCCAAGAGGGAAAAAGACCAGCTAGTAATTTGTAAAGCAGACAAAGGGAACACGATCACTATCCTGAAAAGAGACCAATACATAGATAAAGTGGAGGATTTCCTAAATAATAGTAATTTCGAACCTTTACCTAAAGACCCAACACCAACATTCCAAAAAGAACTTATAACAAAACTGAAAAATGCAGAATTCATAATACCACAACGAGAACAATACAAACATAGACAAATGAACCCCTCCGCCCCGATCCTGTATGGAACACTTAAAATCCACAAGTCGAACCAACCCATCCGCCCAGTAGTCGCATATTATAATGCACCTACCTACAAATTATGCAAATCCCTGAACTCTATACTTCCAGAAATATTCCAATGTACATCAAAACTATCCATAAAAAACTCACTACAATTCGTGGAAAAAACCAAAAATCTCACAGTACCAATAAATCACATCATAGTCTCATTCGACGTCAAAAGCCTGTTCACAAGTATACCCACAGAAGAATTGAAACAAATAATAAAGCATAAGTGAATAACATCCAACTACGAACACACCAACGAATTGCTAAATATTATAAACCTGTGCCTTGACCAAAATTACTTTACATTTAACGGAAAACACTACCTACAAAAAGAAGGACTAGCGATGGGATCTCCATTATCCCCACTGATGGCGGAAATCTTCATGGCCCACTTCGAAGAACAACTTTTTAACGGCAGATCCACACTCAAAAAACAAATACAACTTTGGTGCAGATACGTAGACGACGTATTCTGCGTATGGACAGGAACACAGAGGCAACTAGACCAGTTCCTTAAAGAACTAAACCAGATAAACCAGAGCATCCAATTCACGATGGAAAAGGAAATCGACCATAGTATAAATTTTCTAGACCTAACCGTAAGAACAAATAACAACCGTATTACATATAAGATCTACAGGAAACCTACCACCACTGATGTTATTATCCCGAATGACTCCAATCAATCCACCGCAATCAAATTGGCAGCTCTCAACTCGTATATACACAGGCTCATAAACATACCACTAAACAAGGAAGCCTTCGACCAAGAATATAAAACAATAGTAGAAATTGGAAAAAATAACGGCTACAAAGAAAACATAGTTAAAAAGATACTAAAGAAAAAACAAAAACACATAATTACTAAATTAATATACAATGGAAAACCCAACGAGGAAGAAACCAGAAAATACTGCGCTCTCAAATACATCAAAAACACTAGTAATAAAATTAGTAAAAATCTACAACAACTTAACATCACACCGATACAAGTAAATAAAAATAACCTAGGAAAGGCCATAATTAATAACAAATTAAATAACCGTGATAAATTATCAAACAGTGGAGTGTACAGGCTAGATTGCCAACAATGCGACGCTATATACATAGGGCAAACAGGCAGAAATTTTCACACTAGACTTAAAGAACACATGAAATCTATTGAAAACAAAAACCTCTTGACAGGCATTTCGGAACATTGTACCATCAACCAACATATGATAGATAAAATTACTCCACTCCACAACTGTACAAAAGGATTGAGACTTAACATTTTAGAAGCATTAGAGATTAAACGAGCAACAAAATTCGGGAAAAATATAATTAACAATCACCTGGAAACCTCGGCAGGTACCAATCTCATAATCCCTGGATCCCTTTTAGAAGTAACCGAGTAATCATAATCCTCTCATCTTAAACGACTCGCTTATTGTAACCCCACGTATATATACCAGTGAACACTTCTGTACTCCTTAGATTAATTTTTATACTCCTTTGAGAATGGCGGGCAATCGTCGAAACACGTGTCAGGAAACTGAAAGTAAATATATGAAACAAAACAAGTGTATTATTCCTAATTCCTACCCAGTGAGTTATATGTTTCATCAAGAGTGTAGCAAAGAAAGTATCAATCATATTTTATGTTTTATTTTTAAATGATTTTAATTTTATTTTAATTTATTTAATTTTAAATTTTATCTATTTACTTTATATAAACATTTTTTTGTTAGGGTGGTGTCGCTTAGCGTCCCTGCACTGCGGTCTCTGTGGTCCTTTTGTGCGCATCTGGCTGTTTTACTCCTTTTGAACTCCTGTATCTTCTAAGAAGTCCAGGAGTTTCTGCCAGGGGATATTCCTTAGCTGTTCTACAGGAAGCATGGGCTTCCCGAGTTTCGCCTTGCGCTCTTGTTTGTATGCTTCGCAAGTGCACAGTAGGTGTTCGGGAGTTTCCTCTTCTTACAGACACCCACGGCATAGGGGGCTTTTCTCAATGCCCATCCTATGTTTGTGCTTGTTCAGGTCACAGTGTCCAGTGACTAGTCCTGTGATTTTTCTTAGTTTCAGTCTGCTCAGTCTAGACAGCTTCAACATGCTGTCAGGTACCGGACCATCTAGGAAGAGTCTTGTATGCCTCATTCCATTTTGGTTTTGCCATGCCTTTTTGTGCTCGTCTGCTAACTTGCGTCGGATTATTCTTTTCCGGTTTCATGGGGTATACCGAAAGCGGGTTCAGGTCCTATGAATTCACCTGCTGCTCCTTGTTTAGCCAGCAAGTCGGCCCCCAAGTGTCCAATAATTCTTTGGTCCTTGGGTACCCATACTAGCTGTGTTTCTCTTGTTGTCGCCAGTGCGTCCAGTCTGTTTATGCAAGTCATGACCAGCCTGGACTGCACTATCGGTGAGGCTAGCGCTTTTATGGCTGCCTGGCTATCTGTCATAATGGTAATTGGTCCTTTTTTAAGTCCCGATTCCATTAAGTGATGAGCACACCAGTCAATGGCGGCTATTTCGGCCTGGAAGATAGAGGCATGCTTCCCCAGAGCAATCGCGAATTGTTTGCCCCCGGTTCCTTTAGTATTTTTGTCCCCGTCTGTGTACCAGATGGTTCCTTTACTCGTTCCCGGGTATGTACCATTTGTCCATTCACTCCGCTGTGGTATGATCGTTTTAAATCTGCGGGATGGGTGTACGATTTTGGTGAAATCAGACCTCATTGTTAGTGTCTCTTCTTCTTGTAGTACTTTAAATGTTGCCGGTCTTGATGGCCCCATATTTAAAGTATGTCCATTTATGTGCATCCTATAGGCTGCCTGTCTAGCTTCTATCATTACAAATAAATGTAGTGGTGGTAGCGATAATATGTGTTCCATGGCTGCCGTGGGCGTTGTCCTCATTGCCCCAGTGATTAGCAGACACGCCTGTCTTTGCACTCTTCCGAGTTTTACTGCTGCACTTTTGGTTTGGGTCTTTTCTCCCCAAACGAGCGCCGCGTATGTCACTATAGGTCTTATGACCACAGTGTATAGCCATTTGGTCATACTGGGTCTCAATCCCCCATGTGCGCCCTACCATCTTTCGGGTCGCAAAAAGTCCTCTCATGGCCTTTTTGCTGATGCTCTCTAGGTGGAAGTTGAAGTTCAATCTGGTATCAAGTATGACCCCTAAATATTTTACTTCATTTTTGATTGGAACTTCCATTTCGTACATACGTAGTGATTTTATGTCATTGGTTTTTCGTCGCCTAGTAAAAGGGACGATCGCCGTTTTGACCGGGTTTACAGTTAGCCCTTCATTCCTACACCATCGTTCTACGGTATTTAGTGCCTTCTGCATCAAGTTTGATACAGTGGTCCTAAACTTTCCGCTTACTAGAATGGTCAGATCGTCTGCATACCCCAGTGCATATATGCCCTGGCTTCCGAGTAGCAGCATAATAGGGTAGTCGTCACAGTCCGACTTCTGAGCATCTTGTTTACCCATTGTCGGACTTGCGGGTTAATTCCTCTTTTCTACATTGCTGTTGCTATGGAGTTGAAGGTTGTGTTGTCAAACGCCCCTTCAATATCCAGAAAGGCCCCTAACGCAACGTCTTTGCATTGTAGGGTCCTTTCGCATCTGCTCACTAGCTGGTGGATTGCTAGCTCGCATGACTTTCCCGCTTGGTAGGCATATTGTTGACGGTGTAGTGGCGAGTCCTTTAAAACTCCTTCCCGTATGTGTCTGTCTACTAGTTTTTCTAGTAGTTTTAACATAAATGATGACAAGCTGATCGGTCTGTAAGATTTAGCCTGGGCATATGAATCACGCCCTGGCTTAGGTATGAATACCACCTTTACAGTCCGCCAGCTGCTTGGGATGTATGAAAGGGCAAGGCTTGCTCTGAGGATATCACATAGTGGTTTCCTCAGCGTTGCTATCCCCTTTTGTAGCATGATAGGATATATCCTGTCAGGACCTGGTGATTTGAATGGTTTGAACGTGTTAATTCCCCACTCAACGTCACCTGGTCTCATTATCATTTTCGCTGTTTCCCAGTCCCGTTTTGGAGCCCCTGCGTTGGGCTCGCTTAGGTCCTCGGAAACAGGATTGTCAAGTATTGCAGAACCCGGGAAGTGCGTCTGCAGTAATACCTGCAGGGTCTCTTCTACCGAGTCTATGTACTTTCCATTTTTGGTCTGCAGTGAGCCGATGTTCCCAGCATGATCTTTGCTGAGCGTCTTGAGTAGACGGGAGCTTGTGGGTTCACTTTCTATGTCCCCACAGAATTTTTGCCAAGATTCCCTCTTGGCTTTTTTAATGGCATTGTTATATGCCGTGAGGGCCGTTTTGTACTGCGCCCATTCACCGTTTCTCTTGGCTGTATTAAACAGTTTTCTGGTGCGTGCCTTAGCCCTATCAAGATCCTTGTTCCACCAGGTGACCCTGGTTGAGGTAGGTTTGGTAGTTCTTGGGCAGCTTGCTTCAAACGCAGTATTGATAGAGTCTGTGATGCTTTGCACCATGAGCTCTAACTCATGCGTTGTTCTCGCTACTGTTGGACAGTCCCCGATTCGGCTGGCTAGTACCTCTTTGTATAGGTCCCAGTCAGTTTTCCTCGGGTTTCTGTTTTGGATTTCAGATGCTTCTTCTGATTCGATATCGAATCGTATATATCGATGATCTGAGAGTGATGGTTTCTCAGATACATGCCAGTGTTTTACCATTTCACTTGCTTTGCGAGAGGCAAGTGTTATGTCAATTACTTCGCTTCGCACCGCATTTACGAACGTGGGTACATTTCCAATATTTACTATTTCAATGTCATTCTCTAAGATAAAATCTAATAGTTTCTCACCTCTTGGATTGATGTCCGTGCTCCCCCATATAATGTGGTGCGCGTTGGCGGTATTCCCTTGTGGCTCCCGCTGTGTATTAGCCGCTGAATCTCGTCTGGCGGCGGTGGTCCTGGTTGGACGTAGGGAAGGTAACCGGATCCGAGTATAAACTCCCTCCGCGTTCCCCTTTCCACTACTTGCAGCCGTGCTGCCACTAGATCTCTGCAACATACGTCCCATAATGGCATTAAATTCAGTCCATGTTTTGCTATTATACATGTGCGTGGGTTACACATTGGTTTGGCGACAATCAGTCGCCTGCCCTGTATGTTTTACTATTCCCTTGTGGAGCCATGGCTCTTGTACAAGTGCAATGTCAATATTTTCTCTTAGGATATATGCACTGAGGGCAGCAGATGCCGCCTTACAGTGGTGTATATTAATTTGTAGTAATTTGAACATTACTTACCCTTCGGCGATTCGGGCAACGGACTGCCGTCCATTGCTCCCTCTCCGGGCACTGGAATTACTTCCATTGCTACCTCTTCGGTCTCCTCAGGTCTGCCGACGGTTTTTGCCGCCAGCGCCCTGAGGGTGATGGTTGAAAGGCCGAAGTGCAACTTCTTCCCTTCGCTCACCTTCCCCCAAGAGACTTTGTCCATCAGTATGATGTACTGAGTTCCCTTGGGGTCCGGTTTTTGGTTGACTACTCTCCAAGTATCGGTGCTTACGTTGTTCTGCACCGATATTCTTTTGAGGAAGGTGGTGGCCTCTATTGGTGGTCCTGAAGCCCACGTTAGTACTCTCCTGGGTTCCGGTAGGTCCTTCAAATCAATGATCTGAAGTTCCTTTTCGTTCCCCAGGAAATTCTTCTCCTTGGCTATGCTCTCGAGCCATGTCCTGGTTGGAAGGTCGGAGCATACTATTCTCAGGAATCCCCCTTTATGGGTACATTCCTGAAATTTCGGTGAGGCTTGTCCTTTCACCGTAGCATCAATGCTTTGGATTATCGAGACTTTGATAGCCTCGGCTTCCTCTGCATTTATGCTCGTCTCTGGGTATCCTTTCGGTATTATAGCGTGCGCTATTCCCGTCAGTGTGTCACTGAAGGTTCTCTTTGCCGGAGGCCCTTCGGGGTTTTTGTCGGTCTCTTTTGGAGTCCCGGAGGTGTGCTGTCGCTCGACAGGTTTCGCTTCTGCGTCCCTAACGAGCCGGGTGCTGACGCTGGTGCAGGGCGTCGCGGGTGTGACCCCTCCCCTAACGCTTGCTCTCCCTGAGGTAGGTTACGCTCTGCCCGTAGCTTGGGGGAGTTGGTTCGCGGCAGCTGGTTTATGCCGGTCATGCGGGGGTGGCCCATCTGCCCGACCCTATGCCAGCTACTGGCCGATTTGTCGGTCACGCTCCTATCCACCACCCGGAGACGCGCTCGGCAGCCTCTGCCTGCAGATGTCGGCCGACTCCATTGCTGGTGCCGACCGATTTTCCGAGATATATAAACATTTATTGCGTTATTTGTCTTTTTATCAGTTTATTACTATGACTGCTATTTTATAATATCACAATTGATTTTAATTTTATTTTTATACATTTCATTTAGGTTTTTACACTATCTACAACTGTCTATTTTTGTCTATTTTATCTTTTTAACATTTTATTCTGTACTTTATTTATTTTATATATTAAAATATTTTATCTTTTTATTTTGTTTAGCCTAACTTTTTTTTATAAAAGTGGTATTATATTAATTTGATTTGCCCTTAGAACGTGATTGGTCTTAATATATTTTATTTGATTCTTTTATTAACTATAATATTTTATATTTTAATGTTTTACGGTGGGGGTATTATTTATATATTTGTATGTGCGTAGGTGTATGTGTATCTATATAAATGTGTGTATGTGTATATATACGTTATTATTTTGAAACTCAATTTTTATATCACTATTGCTAATTCTATTATAGTAAACTACAAATGTAAACTCTGACCTGTGTAAGAACTCTGTCTATAAAGCACTAATAAATATTATTATTATTATAACTATATATTTATTATTTTGTCAAAGGAATTAAGATGACTTGCATTACAGATTTAACATCTACACTGAACCATATGTATCTCTACTTTTGCTGGGTTTTAATCCTTGGATTACACTACATTATTAGTTGCCATATCACTAAATTCAAATTCAAATTCATATTATGCAATATAAATTTAAAAATACAACATATATCAAACATAATACATATGTCATTTTTGACAAAGTCAAATTTCTATCTCTAATAGATGGAAAATACGCCTAAAATAAGGCAAATATTAATGGTAAAGAGGACACGGAGAATTCTTGGACTCTCATTGCCTGTCAGGAATATGGGTTAAAGTGGAAGAGCATCGGACCGCATGAACTCCGCCCAGCTTCTTCTATCTAAAATTTTTGTATGTTTTTTATCATTTTTTTAATATATCCATGTGTATTTTGTTAGGAAGAAAGCTAAAGCATAATAAATAAATAAATAAATAATAAAAACTAGTTAAAATTTAAATTACTATTACTACACAAAAATTTGTTACACTGCTTCTTAAAACTATTAAGCGAATCGCTAAACAAGTCGACATTAAACTCACATAATACATTTAAAAGCCGCATCATCCTACATACAGGGTGGGATAAATATCCCAAAGTTGGTTTTGTGATATTCAGGTCTAAAAGTTAATCGGCTTCTCTGTAAATGTAGAGAAGTTGCATTGAAATTTAATCTACTTAAATGAAGTTGCAATGAACCAGACCATTGGTTAATTTAAACAGGAATGCCATATCTCCAACGAACTTAAGGTAAGGTGACCAGACAGTTCCGAGTTTTAACAATTTGTCCCGGCGTTTTAAAAAACGTCCCGATTTGTATTGAAAAGAATGCAAAAGCTAGGAAACGGCGGGAGAACGGGAAGGGAGTATACGGTTTTCGGCAGCCATGTGGCAATTACGCTAGGATATATTATTTTGGTTAATTTTATAATGTTAAACTTTAATAATAACAAATACATAATAAGAACTGATTATCGCAAACTGCTTGTCAAAGTTCGCATCTGGTCACCTTAACTTAGGGACATCAAATTAATAGGGCGTAATTAATTTTTATCATACTTAATACCACAACGATCACATAAAAGCTTTATACATCTAATTTTTTTTTTAATTGCAATTAGGGTTGTGTTGTAATTAGGTGTCCATACTACAGATGAATATTCTAGGAGAGGTCTCACTAATGTGGAATAAAGTAATTTAAATATTTCAGGGCTAAAGTCTTTCGAAAATCTTTGTACAAAACCTATAGTGCGCGCAGCCTTTGAGGTAATATTCTTTATATAGGCATTTAAAAAAGTTTACTATTAAGCAGTATTTCCAAATATTTTACTTGCGTGACGTAATTAAGAATAATACCATTAATATGGTAATTGTTTTAAAAAATTGACGTTTGTTACAAAAAATGATGTAGTAGTATTGGTCAAGGTTAAAATTCAACAATTTGACACGCACCACCAAACTGAAGGTTTTCAATATATAATAAAATAACATAATTATAGGTTACTTTTTGATTAAGAAATGTAGTACATTGTATGTTATGTATATATTATATATTCATTGTCATAGCAACCATTGTAGCACTAGTGCTACAATGGTTAAACAGGCGAGGGATATTATAATAAAATAGCATTAATAATTTTAATATTGAATTAGACTAAACGATTTTTATAATGAATACATGTCAATTTGATTACATTTAAAAAAATAAGTTTTTCATCCCTGCAACACGGGTTTGCTAAATGGAGAATTAAAATCAATCCCCACAAATACCAACTCCTAATTCCCTATCACCGTAATAATAATCCTGCACACGATATTCATATCTCCAACATAACTGTTTCCCCTTCTACATTCATAAAATACCTAGGCATTACCATAGATCGAAAAGTCAATTTCAAATATCATACAGTTTCAAACAAAACAAAAATCACAGCTAGAGCCAAAATGTTCAGAAACTTAACTTACAAAAAGAACGGTATATCTATAAAAACAGCGGTTAAAATATATAAAATGATATGCCGTCCTCTACTCGACTATGGTAATGTCCTTTTCTCCAACTCCTGCAATCCTACTATCCACAATATCCAAGTTAGCGAGCGATCCTCCCTAAGAACTTTAACCAAAATCCGACACCCCAGTAATCCTCTACACAATCCCTCTAACCAATTCCTATATGACTCTACCTCTGTTATCCCCATCAAGGAACGCCTTCTATACTTAAGTGAAAAATTTTCCAAAAACCCCTTCAACCATCAAATCCTTACTCTCTACTGCTTACGCAGAAATCCTAACCTAATCCCAAAATTCAAAACCGCCCCATTTACTATTTTCGAATTCATCGCATCACATCACCCATCATCATCATCATCATTATCATCATCAGAGACAGACTAACGTGACACATCGACAAGGACAAATCAGGGCTGAAAGACCTCCGGTCGATAGCCATTTAACAGACTAACCTCCTAACACTCATATCATCATAAATGTATTATATTTGTCTTATCTGTATTTTATTTTTGTCTGTTAATAAAGATGTTGTATATATAAGTTTTTCAATTACACGCAAATATTATACGAACATTATAATATTTTTCTACTCCTATAATGAGATATAGTATATTGTATAATGAGCATACAATGATACCAATTGCCCACGAGTATGAAATTTTGTATAATCAAAAAGTAACCTACAATTATGTTATTTCATTATAGGAGTAGAAAATAGTATATTGTATAATGAGCATACAAGGCATAAACAACACGATTACCTGTCAAATATAATTGCCTATTTTGCATTGATAGAAAGTCATTTAACATAGAGGATCTTAATTTGGGGCCACTCCGAGATTCTCTCAAGACTATTTGTCCTTCAACAAAGAGTTATTCGAATTATAGAATCATTACAATACCGAAGTGACTGTAAACCATCATTTATAAGATTGAATATTTTAACTGTACCGTGATTATACATTATGGAATGTTTAAAATAACAGAAACTCTGTCGAAACTATACGAATAAAGATAAAGTGTGTGATATAGAATATAAAAAAGGTATTTACAATCATTTATAATAATGTATCATGAAGTAGAGGCCTCCACAATTACCTATTGTTTAATTTATGTCCATAATAATATATGTCTTTATAATACTAATGAAGAACATCATGATCATTATACAAGATTTAGTCACCTCCTACAAACAAAACGCCTCAGACTAAGTAAATCACAAAATGGTGTAAAGCTGGTCCTAAATTCTATAATTTATTACCAAATAATATTAAGTCGCTTGATAAAAACAATTTAAAAAAAAATAGTCGAACCTATTAATGCAATAATGCTTTGTAGAGCTTTCAAGAATATTTACATTTTAATCACTGTCTTTAGTGCACTTTTGCCGGGTTTTAGATTTTTAAAATTATATGTATTGAATATTGTGATAGTTTAATTAATTTTTATTAGTATTTATTGTTAATAATTGTAAATGTTTCATCATGTTGTGGTTGTTTAACTCTATATGTTGTCATTTTCATCTCTCTCTCTCTCTATATATATATATATCATATATATTTATTTTTATCATATTAATTGTCATAAACTTTATTCTAAACTTTAATATGTGCATTAATTTTATTATTTTGTATGTGCTCTATCTACAGGGTGAGTTTTTTTCGATGTTCTCTATTGGGATCTCGGAAACTATAAGAGATAGAGAGACGGTTAAATGGGGAAAGAAGTGTAGATTTACGAGACGAATAAAATTCCACTTTCAAAGTTTTCAAAAAAGTCAAGGGTAACTAGATATTTTGAAAAAAGTAAAAAGTGTCAATTTTTTCAAATCAATATATCTCGGTTATTATAACAGATAGAAAAAAACTGTAAGGGACAAAGTTTTAGATAATTTTATGTAACTTTGAAAGTGGAATTTTATTCGTCTCGTAAATCTTCTTTCCCCATTTAACCGTTTCTCTATCTCTTATAGTTTCCGAGATCCCCATAGAGAACATCGAAAAAAACTCACCCTGTATATGTATTTCATTATATAGATTGTTTTAAGTTTTAATTCTTAATTTTTAATATGTGCATGTGTGTATCTCTGTATGTACTTTTTTTTGTATTGATTGTCATACATTTTATCTCCAGTTTTAATATGTTAATTTTTAATATGTGCATTATTTTATTTATTTTTATTACATTATATATGCAATTTTTACCACCTTCTTGGACTTGTGTATACAATTTTGTTTGTTGGGCACGAATATTAAGATTATTATTATTGTTAGAGCCCGGTTTCGCGAGTTGGACGAAACGCCAACAGAGAGCGACGAAATACTAGCGGCGCGCACAATTAGGCCTTTTTAACTACTGCTTGTGACCGTTCCGTCGGCTGGTAACATATACAGCAGGTGAAATCCACACAGTCTCGGCGAGCTCACCATAGTCCTGTGGACACCGAAAAATAAACCTCCGATGATCTAGGAAGCCCCGCCGATTGCGGAGGACCACCGCCGACAGAAGAAAGTTAAGAACGACCGGCGACGTGCCGGCCGCTACACCACGATATCGCCAACGCTATAACCTACCCTCGACGACCGAGAAGGAGGACGGCCACCCATCCACGACGCCACGAAGGATACCAGAGCTATCTGCACACACACACACACACAGAATTTGTATTTATGTAAATAGCAAATAAACCGACTTAAAATTCCTTTTGTGTTTGATCAACAACCGCACACCCCCCACAACTGGTGACCCCGACGTGATCAAACCAAAAGGCGAGTGTGTGTGATCAACATGGACAACGAAGAAGTCAACAGTATACAAGTGCGTACTCCGCCATTTTGGAACGACGACCCAGAATAATGGTTCGCACAGGTGAAAAGCCAGTTCGAACTAGCAAGAATCACCACGGACGATAAGAAATATAGATACGTAGCTGGAAACCTGGAGCCGCGCTTTGCCAAAGAAATGCGACATGTACTGATATCAGCACCCGCTCTCGGGAAATACGACAAGCTGAAAACCGAACTCTCACCGATGCCTTAGCGTGAGCCAAGAAAACCGAATACGGCAGTTGTTAGAGCGAGAAGAACTAAGAGACAGGAAGCTATCGCAATTCCTACGACACCTGCAGCATCTGGCAGGCACCTCCATCCCAAACTCGTTACTACCTTCCTTATGGCTCAGAAGATTCCAAAGCAGCATGCAAACCATGTAACATAAAGCAAGATACCGATAGACAAGGTTGCAGAATTAGCCGATGCCATAGCCAACACAACCTCGTCAGCAGTTAACGAAATCAACACAAGCGACGACTTAAGGACGGAGATAGCCGAGGTAGCATAATTAAAAGCCCAGCTCCGAAAGCAAGAAGACGCCAAATCTTCACGACAATTTCGACCACGATCCCGTTCACATAGCCGAAACCGCGAACGAGCCCGAAGCCAGTCAAAGGGACGAACATTTGACGAAACCAACGGAAGAAGCAACACAACACCCGATTTTGCAAGAATCCCACGGATCTGCAAGTCATCCGGTTTACCTATTTTTATACGACATGGCGCAGAGTACATCATACACATTACCCTCGGTCAACCAGTATGCAGCAGGCCAAGACGACTTGCACCATATAAATTAGCGATCGGGAAAAACGAATTCTGGACCTTGTGCCAGATGGGAATCTCATGACCTTCGAAGAGTGCCTGGTCCTCACTACTGCATTTGGTTCCAAAGAAAAATGCAGAATGGCGACCCTGCGGAGACTATAGAGCCCTCAACGCGAGAACGGCTCCCGATAAATACCCCGTCCCGCACATCGAGGACTTCGAACAATGGCTGGACGGATGCAAAGTCTTTTCAACAATCAATCTAGTTCGAGCTTACCACCAGATCCCGATAGCGAAAAACGATATACCAAAAACAGCCATCGCAACACCATTCGGACTGTTGGAATTCGCATACATGCAATTTGGTCTACGAAACGCAGCAGAATCATTCGAAAGATTCATGGATGGAATCCTAAGCGATTTAGATTTCTGCTACGTATACATCAACGATATTTTGGTAGCATCGAAATCGGAGAAGGAACACAACGGACACCTCAAACAACTATTTCAACTGCTAGACGACCAGGGAATAGTAATCAATCCGACCAAATGCAAATTTGGATTGCACGAAATTGCTTTTCAGGGATACATAGTATCCGGAGAAGGCACAAAACCACTAGACGACAAAGTGAAAGCAATTCAAGATTTTCCACTACCACGGACAGTGAAAAAACTACGACAAGTGTTGGGAATGATCAATTATTATCGACGTTTCATTCCCGATACAGCAAACACGCAAGCACCGCTAAACGAACCATTAAAAGGAAAAAAGGGCAATCAACCGATACATTGGACGGAAGCAGCGAAAGAAGCATTCAACCAATGCAAGCACGAGATCGCTAAAGCAGCATTATTAGCACATCCACAGCCCAATGAACATGGAAACCGCTAGCATTCATGTCAAGGAAACTGTCGCCAGCCGAACAAAAAGACGCAGCATACGACAGAGAACTACTAGCAATATACGCTACGATAAAACAGTACCAGCACATGCTACTGGAAGAATTTTCACCATCTACACTGACCACAAGCGTATGTTATTGGCTTTTGCTCAGAAATCGGAAAAATGTTCACCACAACAATTCCGGTACCTCGATTATATCGGTCAATTCTCAACGGACATTCGTCACATAAAAGGGAAGGAGAACATAGTCGCCGACACACTGAGCCGAATCGATCAGGTGATATCAGAAATCGACATCACGACAATTGGAGCCGAGCAAGAGAACCTCATTAGCGAAGGGAATACAAGCCTGCAGATCAAAAAGATTCATTTTCCGGAGTATAACTCAGACATCTACTGCAATATCTCAACCGACGCTGTACGACCCTTCGTAACAACGAATTTACGAAAACAGGTGTTCGACAGACTGCATCGATTATCACACTCAGGAGCAAAAGCTACAGCAAAATTAGTAGCCGATAGATTCGTATGGCCAAAAATCCCAGCAGATTGTAAAAAATGGAGCCAGCAATGCCTAGCTAGCCAGCAAACGAGAATCACAAGACACAATGCACCAGCCAACGGAACATTCCGACTACTGTCCGAAAAATTCGACCATGTCCACATAGACATTGTCGGACCACTGGAACAAACGAGAGGGAAGAAGTACATTGTAACGTTCATCGACCGCTTCACTAGATGGCCCGAAGCAATCCCGGTATCGAACATCGAAGCTAGCACAGTTGCCAGTGTAATTGTCACGCACTGGATAGCTAGGTATGGCTCACCTCTCAGAGTAACGACGGACCAAGGACCCCAGTTCGAATCACAACTATTCAAGCGACTGGAAGAACTCTTGGGCTTCAAACGAATAAGGACGAGGGCTTACCACCCCAAGCAAATGGGATAGTAGAAAGATTCTATAGGCAGTTAAAAGCTGCACTAATATGCCACAAAGGAGAATCTTGGATCGACGCACTACCCTTCGTTTTGCCTGGAATACGAACAGCCTAAAAGTAAGACATCAAGGCAACAGCAGCAGAAATGATTTATGGAGGAACGCTGCGACTACCCGGAGAGCTGTTAGCAGCCAAACCACACGAACAAAGAATCAGAGAATTACGCGACGCAACTGACGAAAATCCTTCGAACAATCAAGCCTACGCAGACATCGAATCAAAACAAAATGACACCTTTCGTTTTCAAAGACGTAGGGAAGTCATCGCACGTGTTTGTGAGAATAGACGTAATGCGACAATCAATGCAGCCCCCGTACGAAGGCCCATATGAAGTAACTAACCAAATGGGATAACAGGACAGTGATGAACCGACCAACAGACGAAGAAACTAAAACGACACGGTCCGGAAGAACCTCCAAAAAGACCGTTCGTTTCTAAATGTGACTCCATCACCAGGAAGGGGGTGTGTGGGAGCCCGGGTTCGCACCACGTCAACAGAAGGCGACGAAATAAAAGCGGCGCGTGTGCGGCGCACGTATATGGTCCATGCCAACAGAAGGCGTTAAAATCATTAAGCCGACGGAACGGTCACAAGCAGTAGTTAAAAAGGCCTACATGCATCTCAACAGGCAGAGACTCGAAATTACCTCAGCTGGTAACATATACAGCAGGTGAAATCCACATAGTCTCGGTGAGCTCACCATAGTTCGCCCGGTCAGAGGACTCCCCATAGTCCTGGGGCCATCGAAAAATAAACCTCCGATGATCTAGGAAGCCCGCCAACTGCAGAGGACCAGCGCCGACAGAAGAACGCCACGATACCGCCAACGCTATAACCTACCCTCGACGACCGAGAAGGAGGATGGCCACCCATCCACGATGCCACGAAGGATACCAGAGCTACCGGCACACACACACAGAATTTGTATTTATGTAAATAGCAAATAAACCGACTTAAAATCCCTTTTGTGTTTGATCGACAACCGCATACGCCCCACAATTATTATGTACCATCGGATTAAATATTTCACAATTTTTCTCTAGAGACAATACACGAAATATAATTAATTTAACAAAATTATATTTTTTGTGCTTTCCTAAATAAAAATTATGAGCCAGGCGCATGATGTGATATGTTAGTCTCTATGAAGCCTTATTGAATTTCATCTGCACACGTTTCCGGGGTTTTATTAATATATAATATAATATTAGGTAATTTTAAATTAAAACACTTGTTTAGTTTCATATTGTTATATTCAGTTTCCTGACACGTGTTTCGGTCAATGACGACCATTCTCAAAGGAATTACAAAAATAACTTATAGTTAGTTTTTTTTAGTTTCATATTGTTATATTCAGTTTTCTGACACGTGTTTTGGTCAATGACGACCATTCTCAGGTCGTCATTGACCGAAACACGTGTCAGGAAACTGAATATAACAATATGAAACTAAACAAGTGTTTTAATTCAAAATTACCTAACATTATAATTTCGTTTCATCAAGAGTGCAGTGAAGAAAGTATATACCGTATATAATATAATATATAATAATAACTGAATTTAAGATAAGTCGTCCTCTCCAAACCATATTTTCAATTATGTAGACGTTGGTATAGGGAATAATTGGCGCCAACAACTGTTTAAATCGTTCACCATTTATTGACGTCCCTTTAACTGCATCGACAATGCCGACAAGAACGAAAATATGGTCCCGCTTAGTAAAATCTTTACAGAGATTAGGTAGATCATGGATGACATTACAGCATCTGGCATTTGATTTAAAGAATGTAAGTAGTTGCGCCATATTACTACCGCAGTTGTCTGTTAACAGAAAAACTTTTGAATTGGTTGGATAAATATTATCGATTTTTAATTCATTGTTCAGTTTATCAATTCTTTTATGAGAATTATTAGTTAAGCTGTTGTAATTTAATATTTTGTAGATTTATTGCGTCAAGATCTCGCTTTAGGTGTTTAATATTTCAAATATATCTTTGGCCCTAATTGCAGTTTTCTGAAGATCTGTGTTTTTGCTATTTACATGATTTAGTTAGTTATTTTCTCGCTGATATATTGCGTTATTTAGAGTTTTCTCTGCTTTTAATGCTTCGCATTCAATTATATTAATTTTCGTTGTTAACTTTATAATATAAGTCGATTTGCTTTTCAATTCTTGCATTAGCTCTTCAATAATCCTTTGCCTCATTTAATCTATAGAAGAGTTTAAACTAGAGTGTAACATGAGACGTTAATTATTATTATTTTAGTTTTTTACATACATACATTCAAACTAGTGTTACTTCGATAGCTGTGCTATTTGTAACAGGCATATTATTTTCAATATCTGTCGAGGTATTAGCCAGAGAAGTAGTTATTTCAACTAGTGATTTGTTTTGTAGTCTTTGTAAGACTCATTCTTGTAGATTTACGATATGTTTTCGTATTTTTGAATAATTAGTTAATTTTCTACAACGACGTAAAACTCATATTACAGAAGCTCTCAATGTTTATCCTATCATAAAATTCAGAGAGAAAAACAAAATTATTAACCAACAACAAATACTAATAAAAAAATTGTATGTGATCGCATTATGGCTTTGTTAACTACGCTCTTTCGCGTTAGAAACGAAAGCGGGGAAAACTAATATTTTCTACGAGAAAATTATATTATTGTGACAGATCGAATCTAAAAGGTAAATCCTTCATCGATTTCCGTCGAATTTAGATTCGTTTTGACGGCTATTTTCACAGCTATCCAATGATACGTGACCGCGAGCAGCGAAGGGCCCTTTGTTCTCCGTATTTTTATTGCCAGTTGGCGCCAGTCTAAAATTTTGTTTCGGTAGTAAGTATAGACGGGTGCACCAGATGTGGAGAGCTCCAGAGATTCCTCTAGGTTATGAACCAAAACGGGGGCGTGTTCTTCCTTTTGATAATTGAGAGATGATTAGGTTCAGAGGTCCAATATTGGAGGACGCTAAATCTAGGTGACGAAATTTCACTGTTTAAAAATAAAATTAGAATACGATTCACTAATCTATTCAATGTATGATACGAATTTTACTTTGGAAAATGAATGAGAATGAAGAAACATTTAGGTATTGAAAAATATCCGAATATTAACAACAAATAACGCCCGAGTTATGAAGCAGCTTAAAAGTTGCTGAATAATCGAAGTTGACGGTGCTTTCGGAAAAACGCCGGTAACAATACGGCCCCGTAAAAGGAGTAAAATTCGGTTGATAGGTATGTACAATGGTATTACCTCTAGTAAATGTATATATAAAAATATATATTTCTAGATCTAGGAGCCTTGGCTGCTTGATAGCACTCGTAATTTTATTGTCAAAATAGTACTGGCCATTTTGGAATCTTGTGTTCCGAGGATCCGACTATATACAACACTCGCCGTATCGGCAATTTTTCCTGTAATGGGGCACGGACTTCTTGTGTTATTGGAATAGATGATAGTAACGTCATCCTAATTGTTACTAACATAGCACTAGCTATATTGTTTATATCGATGTGGGCGTCAGAATGGGTAAAATGACTGCCCATTGTCAGTTGAGGAACTGAGATGCTTGATAGTGTTGTTATTGACATCACCGGAGTGATCTGACAGTTCCTCTTTCGGAATTCCTAATGATGGTATTTGTTTCTATCATTTGACGACAGGAATCTTCACGCCTTTGATTTTGAGGTTTTCTTAGTTTCATACCAACTTTGGAAGTGAAAATTGTATCACTTCCCTTTTTCAGCGCTAGCTGGAGGCGGTGTACGGGAAATCCTCGGTGTCGCTCTTTTCCCGCAGAGTGTTCGGAGAAGTTGGCAGGAGCTGGCCTGATGTCATCTGCATGACGTCGTGACCAACTCGATCAATGCGATAAACGCAAGATGAGACTACTTTGCGAACCTGATATGGCCCAAGCAATTAAATGGGTTTTGGTAATCGTTGATCGGGTGGTTGCGGATGACAACCTGTTGCTGTCTAATATTTTCGATACGACGATCTCTGTCTTCATGATGCGGTGCTGGCATCGCACAGTGGACGATTTTAGTAATCTAGCTGAACATTTCATAAAAAATAAACTTTTGGGAATAACAGTAAATTATACAAATATCATTACTATAATATCCCATTGAAGATCAGGTAATGTCGTAAAACCTTTACCCTTCTGTGTACCCGAGTACCAATTGCATATCGTACTGCCTTGCCAGACGCTACACATCTTTCGTGCCAACCGTGATTTTGCCGCAAAGGTTTAAGCTGTTTTTTTCGATTACTTTAAGTGTATTTGATTACAACGATCATGGAAAAGTACCCCACAGGTATGTTTTTATTGTAGCTATTTGGATTTTTGTAATTGTTTCAACAAATTTCGGTAAATTATTATTTAAAATTGATGCTGCGAACTAGCCCTTAAATTCTTAATTTCTAAAAACAAGGTAAAAGTATATCAGATTCGCACGGAATCGCGATGAACATTTTTTTTTATTTAAGGCCGGAATCTTATTAACTAACTAAATAACTTTTGCATAAAAGTGCGAGAAATCAACTTATTTTTTTTTTTTTAGAAGACGTATCCATTCCCCGAAAAACGTTGTTCGCAATTTGGCGTGCAGATAAATTATTAACAAATGAGAATTCAACAGTATTTTCAATTGTCATTAATGTATTAAACATTCACGAACAATCGGAAAATGAAAATAATAATATTCATCGTACCTTAATTAAAAACTAACTAAGAAGTGGAAGAAATCTAATCGAAGTATTTCGATATTTGAGATGAATAATGCGGAGTGGTTAAATAAGTTCAAAAAGAAGTTATAACACACATTGAACCGCAACTAGGGCCATCTAAACCGAGAGGATCATATAAATTCTTTCAGATTTGAAATTTGACCAAATGTAACATTTCAATAAATTCTTTTTTATTTGATATACATTGTGTTTTACAAATATATCGGAGTATGCATTAATTCATGCGTTTTTTTTTAAATCAAGGCTTTATTGTGAAAAAATGGTTATACACTCAATGATCAAAGTATTATCCATCGGAAGCTACAACATTTCCCCATATTTCTGGCAGTTTGTGGATTCCATCCTAAAAGAACTTCTCCGGCTTGGTGGTGAAGAATAAATCGAGCCAATTTTTGATACCCTGTTCTGAAGTGAAGCGTATTCCGGTGAGGGCATTCTGCATTGATCTTAACAAGTACTAATAAGAAGGGGATATGTCTGGGCTATAAGGCGGCTGAGGTAGAACTTCCCACCCACTGTTTTCCAAATAGTTTTGAACCGGTCTTGAAATATATATATGACAAAAAAAATTGACCCGATTTCAACACGCATCTTCATCAAGCAATTCTTCAACTTCAAACCTTTTTGTCTGTCCGGGTCGTTGAAATCGCCACTTTTAAACCGTGCAAACCACTTCTGGCACGTTCTTTCAGCAAGAGCATGGTCACCTTAAACCTCTACTAAAATAAGATGACTTTCGGTAGAACTTTTCTTCATATTAAAGTAATGAAGAAGAACTCCCCGCAAAGACACTTTTTCTGGCACAAAGTTCGACATGTTCAAATGAATAGAAAAAATGTTGTTTACGCTTCAATGAAATTACTTATACTGAAAAAGACGCGCAATGGCAGTAGCTTTCAAATGAATATAGTCACGGATGAACACGACTCGAAATAATACTAGTAACGCCCTCTCTTAGAAAACCGCATGAATTAATGCATACTCTCGATATATGTATTAAGTGTCATATTCATCAATATTAAAGAATATATTTATTCCATTTTTAAATTTAATTTTAATAAAAATGTTCTGCTGTTATAAAATATGAAATTAAAATGAAGACTGCGATGCAAATATATTTTTGCAAGATGGAAGGAGAAGTTTATATGTCAACAAGAGGTTTCAAATAAACTTTGTGTAGTAAGTTTTAACTTAAAATAAAGCCCCTTTCATCTTTTGTTGAAATATTTTTTGTAAGAAATTAAATTTAAAAAAAAATATTAATATAGGGGTTATTATTTAATAATGGTGCTGAATTTAGGTTGATGTGTGCGTGTCGTGCTCTGGCAGTTTATTATTATTGAGTGGGTATTTCTTGCTCTATGTGCACCAAACTCGATAGGCGGTTCACAGTGTGTATCAATATAGAAGAGGAAAGATTGAGCAGGTGTGGCCGGTGATACAGTGTTTGGTAACAAACCACGTGGCGGAGCGGATTTCTACATCCAACGTTATCGCTGGAATCCGTAGTCATACGGTGACGGGGCTTAGGCAGAGTGTATAAAGAGGAGGGAGCTACTTGCGGGGATTTGTATTTTTTGGCCCGGACGTTCCCGTCCGCGGGTGAGTTATTCAAGGCGCCTCCACCACAGGGTGACGACGAGCATGGGAAATAAGGGAAACCAGAAGGAGAGAAAAGAAGTGGAGGAGTGGGAGAGGAGAGAGGAGGAATGGGCGAAGAGGACGCCGTTTGAGAGGAGTGGGATGACGAGGAGGTCTCCACAACAGCAAGGGCTGCAGGAAAATGCTGACAAGAGAAAGGTGGGTGAGACATCCTTTGAGGATGAGGAGAGCAAAAAGAGAGAGAGGAGAGAGCGGTGAGAAGGAGACAAGGGGAGATAGAGGATACGGCAGTGAGATGGTGGAGGCAGTGTTGAGGGAGATAAGAAAGGAGAGGGAGATGTGGAAAGAAGAGATGCAGAAAGTGGAGGCGAGGTGTAAAGCGCAGATGGAGAAAGCGGAGGAGAGATGGAAAGCGCAGATGGAGATGTGGAAGGAGCAGATGGAGAAAGCGAGGGAAATGTGGAGGGAGGAATTAAGGGGGTGGAAGGAAGCTTGGGGTCAGGAAAGGGAGATGTTGAAAGGGAAAATATGGAAGTTAGAAAAGGAAATTGAAAGGAAAGAGACAAGGGAGAGAAGGAATAATATAATTATCAGAGGGAGATAATTTCCAGACAGCAAAGAGGTGGAGAAATTTGCGAAGGAGATGATGGGAGTGGCGATAGTGGTGAAGGAGAGCTTTAGGGTGGATGCGGGGAAAAAGATAACGGTGGCCAAGCTAGGGGGGAGGGATGATAAAGTGAAAATAATGACCAATAAGAAACTAATTAAGAGAACAGGAGAGAGAATATTTATTTATGACGACCTGACGGAAAAGGAGAGAAGAATACAGAAAGATATAAGAGAAAGGGCGAGGAGGAAGTGAAATAAGGGAAGATCAGCAAGGGTGGGGTATCAGAAATTGACAATTGAGGGGAAAGTGTGGAAGTGTAATAAGGCAAAAGAAGAGCTCGAGGAAGAGGTAAAAAAAACGAGTAGAGGCAGAGAGGATGGAAGGAGGGGTGAGAGGAGGGGGACAGGGGGGAAAACATTAGGCGTCTGGAACGTGGCGGGGATAAAGGAGATGATTAGAGGTGGGAGGTGGGATGAGATATTAAAGGGGTGGATGGCAGAGAACGTAATAGTGTAGGATTGGTGGAGACGTGGGAAACAAAGGAGAATGGAGCAGAAAGGAAGCAGATAGAAGTGACACTAGAGGAGTGGGTGGATACGTGTAAGAGAGGGAGCGGAAAGCCGTGTGGAGTAGGAGTCAGAGGAGGATGCAGACTATCTGACGACTTCACGGAGGAGGAGGTGGACAGAGCGTTTGAGGAGGTGAAGAAGGGGAACGCGGAAGTTTGGAAGGGGATTAGGAAAGAGGGGAGAAGAACGTTCAGAAAGGTTTTAAATCAAATATGGAAGGGGGAGGAGGAAATACCGCGGTCTTGGAAGATTGGGGCCGTGTGCCTGGTGCATAAAGGAGGAAGCAGAGGAAGGTGGATAACTACAGGGGGATAACCGTTACGAACGCAGGTTATAAAATAGCAATGACTGTAGTGAAAAATAGACTAGTAAAGGAAGCGGAACAGAAAGGTCTTGTGCCAGAGACCCAGGGTGGGTTCAGGAGGGGAAGAGGTACAGCAGACCAGATATTTACCCTGGCTAGAATGGTAGAAAAAGTAATGGAAGATAGAGGAAGTATGTATGCGGTGTTCCTAGATTTAAAAGAGGCGTATGATTCGGTGCCTAGGGAAAGATTGGTGAAATGTTTGGAAAGAAGAGGGGTGAGTGAGGGGATGGTTGAGTTTGTGAGGAGAATATATCAGGAGACATGGTGTGTGGCTAAGGTGGGGGATAGAATATCAGAGGAATTTAGAACATGGATGGGAGTAAGACAGGGATGCCCGCTAAGCCCTCTATTGTTTAATTTGTATACAAGTGAATTGGATGAAATATTGAGGAGAGGGCAAGCGGGTGACGTAGTTATTAGGAGGAAGAAAGTTTGGATGTTAGCGTATGCGGATGATGTGGTACCGATGGCGAGGGACTGGGAGGGGGTGAAAGAGATGTTAGAAAGAGTGGAAAAGTACATGGATAAGAGGGAGTTAAAGGTGAATGTAGGGAAAACGAAATATATGAGGTTTAGGAACAAAGGAAGGGAAGGAAGAATGAGAGAGTTGAAATGGAAAGGGTAAGTGATTGAAAGGGTGAAAGTGTTCAAATACTTGGGATTTATTTTGATCTAAGTGTGGTATGTCATTTTGCCCCAAATCGTAGTTGACATCCGTCCATCGAATTGTCTGTCGTAATCCTGTTCCAATGTGAATGCAGGATCTGCTGCAGTAGACGGAATCCTATTCCGAGAATCGTTTCGTACCGTAGTTCTGATACGACCTGAAAATAGTGTGTATCTAATTGGAAGTTTAGTGTCGCTACTCCAGTGATGTTCGAAGTTGCGATTCCGGGACGTATATATTTCCTGTCAGCACCAAGATCTAACAAACAGCATATTGTTAAACTTTAAATCATTAGAAGCCAACACACATCATAATGGATTTAAGTTTACATCAGTGTCTTTATCACAAGAAGGGCTTTCACAATAAGATGAATTGTTGTCATTTTGTGAGGCTGGATCATCTTGAAGTGATCGGGATTTACTTACACCGATACGGATATCGGAAAATCTGTTTATGGTGGGTTCGCCGGGAGCCAGTACCGTGGGGGTGTCGGAGACAATTTCTCGACTGGGATTTCAGGTTTCTTCTGCGTGGTTGGCATACGGTAGCGGCAGGCGAGGTTATAACGTTTATCTTCGTTCCTGCCTCTGTTGGTCGTTTCCCGACCAAAATTCAGGTTGATATTCCGGGCAATTGTTATACCAATGTCTTCCATTGTTGCAGATTATACAATTAGGAGGGATACGTTTTGTTTTGTTATGTTCCCTCCAGTTTTCGTTGGGTTGCGGAGACGTCGGCTGGTTCCACTTGCCTGGATTATTTTACGGAGGTTTTTCGGCTGATTTATTCTGATCGTACTGTCCTGCATGATCATTTCTAGGGGGCAAGGATGATCTGCTTTTATACTGTCTGTTTAGATAATTCTTTACAGTGGCGTTGTTACTGCGAACAATTTTCGGAGATTGGGGCCACGAAAACCGTTAGCTATATTGCTCGGTTATTAAATTGCATTCCTGGGAAGATGAGGAGCGACGGTTATCGACTTGATCAAACTCTTCAGCTGTTAATTCCGAAGCCTCATCAGCAAATTAATTTTCAGTCCTTGGACGAAAAATGATAGCTCTTCGTAGATCTGGCGATGCTAGTCTTCACATGCTTTTGGTTTTCAAACTCTCCGGCCACAATGGTAAGAGTTCGTCAAATAAAATTTGTTTCTGATTTGCATAAACTCCTGGCGGGGTATCTTCTTGGGGTTTTGTTAGCAATTCAACAACTTTGTTATGGGTTGTCAAATCTGAGTCAATGGAATTGAGAAAAAGTTGCTTCCCTTTCGGGGATGTTGTCGGTGAAGTATTCTCTATACTTTGTTGCGTACTCGGGCACCATACGAGATAATACCTGTCTATATTTCTGGCTTTCGTCGACTCCTAAGCCGTGATAGTCTTTTTCAATTGTTTCAATAAATCCCCTATGCTTCTTCCCCTAGAACTTCACTTTAAAACTTTCATCGTATTCTCTTGCTCCACAAAACAAATCCACAACACGTTTTGCTGTTTGAGCAGCAACTAGTTCAATTATTTCAAACAATCTAAAGTACATTTTATCATTTATTAGTTTATTCAACAGAAATAATTTGATTGCTTTTATAGTTATACTATTTGTATTACACTTGTGTAAGTCGTCGAACGTCACCTAGTGGCTACAATAGGCAATCCTTTATTAGTTAGTAATTAGTTTAAATGGATCGCTATAGTTGTACCTGGAGAGACGATGCAAGAAAATAAACAAAAGAAGAAAAGGAAGACATCATGGGAAAAGAGGAAGAGGTCAAATACACTGAAATATACAAAATGAAAGATTTTTAATAATAACTTTTAATTTATTTTTGTTGACTGCAGTTAGTGAAAATTAGTGCAAACTTTGCGAATATATAATGATTCCATTATTCACTCCCTTGAATAATGGAAAAATTGAAAACACTCAATAGGAACTGCACCGCGTCTCCAGGTGGTGAATAGGAGTGTGACCAGTAGCTGAAATAGGGTCGAGCAGGTGGGTCAGCTGCCGCATGACCAGCCTAAACCAACTGCTGCGAACTAACTCCCCTAAGCTACGGTGTATATCGTGCTAGTAGCTGCATGGCACAGGGTTAAATGTCGCGAACGATTCCGTTGGGACACCGGGTGACCTTCCAACGTAGCGAGCCTTCTGTGCGTATCGGGGCATTATGCACAGAGACCCGTTTTTTCCTCCGTATTCGTAGGAACAACGATGGATTCTGACAAGAATAAAAAAATACCAACAACAGGAGGCTCTTTGGAGAACCTTACCTCTCCTGGTGCCGCCACGCCGGCACCCGAACGAACTAAACAGCGGCTGATCCATCGCGGGGCCTACAATGGCATACTGCTGATCCTTGGATGTGGTGCATAACATAACCAAGAGAAAAGGTGAATTGCGCATTAAAAAGCCAAGCAAGAAATCTGTAGGGACATAGAAAGTGAACCCACAAGTTCCCGCCTACTCAAGACGCTCAGCAAAGATCATGCTGGGAACATCGGCTCACTGCTGACCAAAAATGTAAAGTACATAGACTTGGTAGAAAGGACCCTGTAAGTATTACTGTAGACGCATTTCCTGGATTCTATAATACTTGACAATCCTGTTTCCGAGGGCCTAAGACAGGGTCTCTGAAACGAGACTGGGATACAGGGAAAACGATAATCAAACCAGGTGACATCGAGTGGAAAATTAACACGTTCAAACCATTCAAATCATCACAAAAGGGGATAGCAACGCTGAGGAAGTCACTATGTGGTATCCTGAGGACAAGCCTTGCCCTTTCATACATTCCAAGCAGCTGGCGGATTGTAAAGGTGGTATTTATACCCCAGCTAGGGCGTGCTTCATACACCCAGGCTAAATCCTAGAGACGAATCAGCTTGTCATCATTTATTTTGAAATTACTAGAAAAACTAGTAGTCACTCACCACTACACCGTCAACAATACGCCCATCAAGCTGGAAAGTCATGTGAACTAGCAATCCACCAGCTAGTGAACAGATGCGAAAGGACCATACAATGCAAAAACATTCCGTTATGGGCCTTTCTGGACATTGAAGGGGCGTTTGACAACACAACCTTCAACTCCATAGCAACATCAATGGAGAAAAGAGGGATTAAATCGCAAGCCCGACAATGGATGAAATAAATGTTCAAAACAGGACTGTAACAACTGCCCTATATGGAAAAACAGCGGAAGCAGTAGTCGCTAACGTATGTCTGCAGAAAGGTGCTCTCTCACCGCTCATGTGGTGCCTTGTTATGGACGACCTAAGCACTAAGTACCGTAGAAATATAATGCAGAAATGGCTGCAAACTGTAAACCCGGTCAAAACGGCGATCGTCCCCTTCACTAGGAGACAAAAAACCGATAACATAAAATCACTACGTATGAAATGGAAGACCCGATCAAAAATGAAGTAAAATATTTAGGGGTCATACTTGATGCCAGATTGAACTTCAACTTCCACCTGGAGAGCATTAGCAAAAGAGCCATTAGAGGACTTTTTGCGATCAGAAAACTGAGAGGACCCACATGGGGACTGAGACCAAATAGGACCAAATTGCTATACAACGTGCTGTTAATACGTATAGTGACATACGCGGCACTCAGTATTTAGTCCCAATCTCTAATTCATATATTTTGACAGACTTTACTACTATAAGTAATTATTTTCTTGTTACACAGTAATTCCGCTCTTACTAAAATAGCTAGATAACAGTCTTTTATCTATTTTTCTTTTTATAGTGAGACATATTCAAATTCCATATAACTTGGAACTTTCTTCAAAAGTAATTTTCTGCTCGATCATAAATAACTGGTACAGTTGTAAATTCTTTCGTGTATAAAATGCCTCCTGACATTTCTTGTTGTTTTAGATTATTTGTAGTCTTTCGTGTTGATACTTTAGCGGCATTCCCTCCACATAATGGGAAAACAATGAAATGTTTGAAGTTGGTGTAAATTCTTGGGGACCAGCCATTTTCATGCTGCTGAAATCTTTGACTGTAAAGACGATGTGTTCTAGGTACTTAAATTTTTTTCTTAAACGATGGCATTCTTCGAATAATCCACGATGCTTTTTTTCCATCACGATTATATCATTATGGTATATTAAACAGGTGTTTTATGATAGTCCTTCTGATACTATCTCTAAGGAATGGCATTGAATTGCTACAATATTTTTCCTACGGTAAATACTATCTTCTATCAGCCATTTTGAGAATATCCACAGATTCATTTTGTTACTATTCTTTACCAGCATGACTGAAGAATCCCATGGACTACTAGGTGGCCTCATAATGTTCACTCTTCATTTTCTGAATGATTCTATAAGTTTCCTTCCTATTCGCTAACAGCAATCGTCTCGCTGTCTGTTTAATTGGTTGAGTATTCTTGGTAATTATCTTATTTTGAAAGCTTATTCCGGGACTTAATTAGTCTTCTATACCATCTGCTATAATTTGGTGTTCCAATGATGTGTTGCTTAAGGTAATTAAAGATTTGTTGTTTATTTCTGTGAATATTGGCAGATTATGTTGCAGTTCATAATCTTCTCGGTACCTAATAGTAGCTGGCAAGGTTTTTTATCAATATATTCATATAAACAGTATATGTGTTATTTTCAATTTTCGCACCTTTTCTGGTGATTTTATCTTTATAAGCCGACTTTCGCACTCTTTGGTCGACTTTTTTTAGTAAAAAAAAATTATGATAAATAAATAAACATTCGAGTTTTTAATTTCGTCGAACAACAGGGATAGAGGGTGGTGTGGTGCTCGCGCTGGTCCTAACTTGTTCCGAGTATTATCATAAGAAGGTCAGTAGTCTTTGAATTATCGGCGATCAAGCAACTCAATTCGGAAGAAATTGTGAAATATGGAGAATTGACTTCCGCACCGTTATAAAGTTCCTTATCAGACAGGAAAAATGTTCAAGCCATATTGTAAGAGATGTTTACTGGGACTCTTGTCCAGGAAAAACCATGGTATACAAGTGCCTAGATTGTTCACACCGCCACAAAACAGCAGGGCGTCGAGTATTTGCGTCCGTTTCTGAACCGGTTTAATGAATAGAAAGATGTTTTTTGGACGAAATGTTACTGGGGATGAAATTTGGGTTCATCAATATGAACCTGAGTCTAAGCAGGATTCCACGCAATTGATTAAAAAGGGTACGCCACCGCCTAAGAAATTCAAGGTGTAGCAGTCGGCGGGAAAGTTCAGACTGTTTTCTGGGACACAGAAATAATTTTGTTAATTGATAAGGAAAAGGGTGTTTCTATGACCGCGGAATACTACGCTTGAATTTTAGAGCAGTTAGAAAAGGCTATCAGAAACAAAAGAAGAGGAAGATTAACCAAAGGTGTCCTGCTCTTGTAGAAGAATGATCTTGTTCACAAGAGTCGAGTTGCGTTGAATGCTTTGCATAAGATGGGCTTCGATATCATTGATCACCCACCTTTGGCTTCCAACGACTATTATCTTTTTCAAATCTGAAAAATGAGCTTCGAGGAAAGAATTTTTTACCGACGAAGAAGTGAAGGATGCAGTTTCAGCGTATTTTTCAGAGAAGGATAAATCGTTTTCTTATAAAGGTATTCACAAATTAATTCATAAATCTGAAAAATGTGTTAGGGTTGCAGGTGAATATATTAAAAAAGAAAAATAATTTTGTAATATAACGAGTATTTATTCCCCCTCCATTCCATTCCGCGAAATTTCAGAATCCTATTACTCTTATTTCTTCCACAAATACGATATTAATTTCTAATTGTGGTTTAAGCGGCTTCGATCTTAAACATACAAGCCATATTTCTTCGCTGTAGGTCCAGGATATTTGACTTTCAAAATAAGGTGTTTATATTTTTATCCCGTGAAAAGGGTAAGCACCTATTTAATATAATTTAATTCTTCTAACCGTTCTTGTTTTTGTTTTTTTATTCAATAGTCCCATTGTCTAGAATTTTCTAACATTTTCTGTCATTTTATCAGAATTATCCTTAACTTTATTTTCAATATAATTATTCTTTCTTTGTATTTAGGGAACCTTTTTTTCAAGATTTTTAAAATATATCAACAGTTTCTCTTCCCAACTGTGAGAAATTTCTTCACTCATTTCTGATAAATACTGAATTGATGAAGTAGATACATAATGCAACTCCATATCACATTGAAATAAAACAACCCAGTTGTGAGGGAATTTTATCGTTGAACACCGGAACACGTTTCTTAACCCAGTGGCTTCATCTGCCTGATGAAGCCAACTTATGCTGAAAAATGTTGCAGTGAATAACAATAAAAGTGAAACCCTCCCAACTGTGTTTTCTTTATTTCAATTCATTTCTTGATTTATGTTATGGGTTTTTTAATGTAATTCTTGTTTTATCTACATTAAGATTCTTTTACAAACTGGGAGGACAGTAGAGGCTTGCTTGTGGCCGTTTTAAAAAATGATGAACGGAAAATGGTCAATAATAAAGGACAAATAATAAAAAATTGAGTATTATAGTTTATTTTTTAATCTTATTTCTGTGACCACTTTCCTAAATATTTGATTTCGATTTTTGCGATTAAAAATCAAATACAAGATAGAATATAATAAAAAAATAAGATATAAAACACATACCAGCTGACACACGACAAACAATTTCTGAATCTAAAGTTGCCTATATTATTTTACCAGAATCGTAATTGTAAATGTGATATAAATGTTTTATACGTTTTTAAATATTATTTAAAAACAATATTAAATAAGTTATATTTTTATTATTTTATAAAAGTTATAATATACAAATAACATATACATGAGCTATAAATATTTAATTAATATAATATTGTTTCGCAAGCACATTTCTTCTTCTAAATGTGCTATATTATTTAAGCATATGATTTCTTATCTGCTGTTGCTCTCATCAGATTGTCAAACCCTATCCCTGTCGAATTCCTAATGTTCCGGAGCCCACAGTTAAATAATTGTAAAATAAATATGGCAATTAGCATATTATAATGTTTTGTATTGTACAAATGAATGCCAATATCGGCGAATATTTTAAAAGATAAGCAAAACCGTATATAGATAATGAGAATCCACATGATTCAATAAAACAATTAGCCCCGCTTAAATCAGATCATAACAATTTCGTTTGACATTACAACTTGTGGTAAGTGTTTATTTAACTGTTACAATTAATCTTTACTTGATAGAATACATTATTGAATTAAAATAACAGTATTAATGAATTGAAGATGGTAAACTAGAGAAAGTGTTTTTAATCAATTTTGTTGTGGTTTTATAGGCACATAAGATATGCAACTCTGTAAACATCAAATAATAAATTAATTTATAAGTTTGTCCTGTGATGTTGTTTAAACAATTTAATATACGAGTATAACATAATATTTACTTGAAATAAAAATATACTTCTAAATAGTTATGTCATGTCACATTACTCTAAATACACTTGTTGTATATATATTTTATCTGTTATCAGTTAAGTATTTGGAAAATTTAAAAGTAACGTTTAAGTCTTACGCAAATTTGTTAATACAAAATAGTATATCATTAATCAATTAATTAATACTTCGGAAAAATGTCTGCATATTTTGACAATAGTATCATCACTAATGCGAATATTCATAATTATATTACAAGAGGCAGAAAAAAACATCTTCCTTGACCACAAAAATACTGATGCCAGATAAAATACGCTTTTATTTAAAACTACAAAAGAATATAACTGTTTGCTAACGGAATTAAATAAACTAGAAGAAATAACTAAGTTTAAAATCAAGTTATTACATTACTTGAAGAATCTTTAAGAATAGTTAGTGTATCGGGCGATGCAATACTACTAGTATATTATATTATATCTACGTTATTGTATAGCAAAGTACTAAATAAAGATTATTATTATTATTACTATATCTCATATACTTAGTATAAGTACTTATATAATAATAATTGCTCTCTCACTTGATACATAATGCAATACAATAAGAAAATATATTAAGCCAATTACATGTTTGTTAAAAACTAACTAATAATGCTTTTTTTAAATTTCAGATAAATATTTTATGGCAACGAATACCACTAAATTATGTAGGAAGTTAACGAGGAACAAAACTCTAGGCAATAATAAAACAAAATCAGAGAATAAAATAGATTGGAATGCTGTGATAAAGGACGCCGAACACGAGTTGTGGGATATCCAACGTCAATTTTAAATCTTAGATGGTTGATGTATGACGCAGTTGCCAACATAGCAATGCACATGTAAAGGCTGATACGAACAGAGCATCCTTTACTTATGACTACGAAGTAAGTTATTTGTGGTAAATAATAATAATAGTATTATAAAACAAAGATTTGTAATAGAACCCTTGGCTTTGACAAAGATTAAAGAAATAAAAAGTTGGTTGATTGTTGAGGCACTTATGTGTTAAAAATCCATATTCACTATTTAGATAACAAAACTATTAGATTTTCAAATTGTTTTTATTGTAAACACTACAAATGTTTCGCCACACTGTGGCTTCTTCAGGTGAAGAAGCCACAGTGTGGGGGACATCAAAACGGATATTTCCGCAAAAAAAAAATTCAAAAAAAAATCACGAAAACAATATCTATATACTTCGTATAAAGGGAAAGTAAAAATTAAAAGGGTCTACAAGTTTTGGGGTTAGGTGAATGAGTAAGCACGTTAGGATAATTTAAGGGGTTAAGAATTGCTAATAAAGCAGTTAAATACGGGTGACCGATACGTGTAAAGCCGCGGCCGGAGCACAAGTGATAAAAAGCACCTGATAGGCCTAATGATTCATTTATTGGAGTATAATTATATATAAGATAGATGGATTAAATAATATAAGTGCAAATCTATAGTTATAAAAAATACTTTTTTTACTCCATCTTGTCAATATACTAATACTAGTATATTATATTATATTTACGTTATTGTATAGCAAAGTACTAAATAAAGATTATTATTATTATTACTATATCTCATATACTTAGTATAAGTACTTATATAATAATAATTGTTCTCTCACTTGATACATAATGCAATACAATAAGAAAATATATTAAGCCAATTACATGTTTGTTAAAAACTAACTAATAATGCTTTTTTTAAATTTCAGATAAATATTTTATGGCAACGAATACCACTAAATTATATAGGAAGTTAACGAGGAACAAAACTCTAGGCAATAATAAAACAAAATCAGAGAATAAAATAGAATGGAATGCTGTGATAAAGGACGCCGAACACGAGTTGTGGGATATCCAACGTCAATTTTAAATCTTAGATGGTTAATAAATAGAAAAAACACGAAAATATATTCGTAAAATCTACAACAAATGAGTCTTATTAAGACTACAAGAACAAATCACTTTTGAAACAACTACTTCTCTAGCTAATACTTCGACAGACATTGAATAATACAAAAGTAATTTGCGTGTTACAAAATAGCAAGGCTATCAAAGCAACACTAGTTTGAACGTATTTCTTTCTGTAAAATGAACTAAAAATGATTGAATGTACGTTAAAATAGTTTGTGAGTGACTATACTATGGAAATTTGGAAAAAGAAATGAATTTAGGTTGATGTAATTAAAATAAATTAGCAAAAGCAATTAAATAATTCAATACTCAATTTTATAACCATCTGTAGACACGTGTTTCGATATTTCAATCTCTTCAGTACAGCTTTATTATAAAATTGATTTTAAACATAAATAAAAACGTTTACTAAAATAAATATAATGAAAAATAAATAACTTACTCAGATATGCACGGCAACTGACACAATAATGAAATATAAACGACTGAAGGTCTTATTTATACCTGCATGGATTACTGAATTCTACGGAAATAATTACGTTCGGGATTAAGGAAAATACCCAATTAGAGCATAATTTAATAATAAAATATATAAGTCCTTTACGTTGTAGATAATTCACTAATAAATAGAAAAAACACGAAAATATATTCGTAAAATCTACAACAAATGAGTCTTATTAAGACTACAAGAACAAATCATTTTTGAAACAACTACTTCTCTAGCTAATACTTCGACAGACATTGAATAATACAAAAGTAATTTGCGTGTTACAAAATAGCAAGGCTATCAAAGCAACACTAGTTTGAACGTATTTCTTTCTGTAAAATGAACTAAAAATGATTGAATGTACGTTAAAATAGTTTGTGAGTGACTATACTATGGACATTTGGAAAAAGAAATGAATTTAGGTTGATGTAATTAAAATAAATTAGCAAAAGCAATTAAATAATTCAATACTCAATTTTATAACCATCTGTAGACACGTGTTTCGATATTTCAATCTCTTCAGTACAGCTTTATTATAAAATTGATTTTAAACATAAATAAAAACGTTTACTAAAATAAATTCATTATTGTGTCAGTTGCCGTGCATATCTGAGTAAGTTATTTATTTTTCATTATATTTATTTTAGTAAACGTTTTTATTTATGTTTAAAATCAATTTTATAATAAAGCTGTACTGAAGAGATTGAAATATCGAAACACGTGTCTACAGATGGTTATAAAATTGAGTATTGAATTATTTAATTGCTTTTGCTAATTTATTTTAATTACATCAACCTAAATTCATTTCTTTTTCCAAATTTCCATAGTATAGTCACTCACAAACTATTTTAACGTACATTCAATCATTTTTAGTTCATTTTACAGAAAGAAATACGTTCAAACTAGTGTTGCTTTGATAGCCTTGCTATTTTGTAACACGCAAATTACTTTTGTATTATTCAATGTCTGTCGAAGTATTAGCTAGAGAAGTAGTTGTTTCAAAAGTGATTTGTTCTTGTAGTCTTAATAAGACTCATTTGTTGTAGATTTTACGAATATATTTTCGTGTTTTTTCTATTTATTAGTGAATTATCTACAACGTAAAGGACTTATATATTTTATTCTTAGATGGTTGTTGTATGACGAAGTTGCCAACATAGCAATGCACATGTAAAGGCTGATACGAACAGAGCATCCTTTACTTATGACTACGAAGTAAGTTATTTGTGGTAAATAATAATAATAATATTATAAAACAAAGATTTGTAATAGAACCCTTGGCTTTGACAAAGATTGAAGAAATAAAAAGTTGGTTGATTATTGAGGCACTTATGTGTTAAAAATCCATATTCACTATTTAGATAACAAAACTATTAGATTTTCAAATTGTTTTTATTGTAAACACTACAAATGTTTCGCCACACTGTGGCTTCTTCAGGTGAAGAAGCCACAGTGTGGGGGACATCAAAACGGATATTTCCGCAAAAAAAAAATTCAAAAAAAATCACGAAAACAATATCTATATACTTCGTATAAAGGGAAAGTAAAAATTAAAAGGGTCTACAGGTTTTGGGGTTAGGTGAATGAGTAAGCACGTTAGGATAATTTAAGGGGTTAAGAATTGCTAATAAAGCAGTTAAATACGGGTGACCGATACGTGTAAAGCCGCGGCCGGAGCACAAGTGATAAAAAGCACCTGATAGGCCTAATGATACATTTATTGGAGGGTATAATTGGTAATAATGGGAAACAAAAGCAGCAGAAGGAGCGTAAAAATGTAGAGGAGGGAGGAGGAATTTCAAAGAAGGGCGGCTTTTGAGAGGAGCGAAAGGACGAGGACGTCCCCGCAGCAGGCGGAGAGATATGATACGACCGAAAAGCGTAAGATAGTAAAATCGTCATTCGAGGAGGAGGAAGAAAAAAAGAGAGTGGGGAAAGAGAAGAAAGGGGATGCGACGGAGGCTGCAGGGAGCTAGTAGAGGCTATTATGAGAGAGAAAAGTAAGGAAATGGAGATGTGGAAGGAGAAAATGGAGAAAACAAGAGGGATGTGGAACGAGGAGATGAAGGAGATGTGGAGAGGGGAAAGGGAGGAACTAAGAGCTAAAATAAAGGTTTTGGAAGAGTAAGGAAAGAAAAGAGAAAGGGGGGAAAGGAGAAATAACGTCATCATAAGAGAAAAGGATTTTCGGGATAACGGGGAAATAAAAAAAATTCTGAAGGAGGTTGTGGAGGTGGAAGTAGAAGTGAAGGAGTATCTCAGACCGGAGGGGGGAAACAAGTTAACTGTGGTAAAGATGAGTGGGAGAGAGTATAAAATCAAAGTGATGCTGAACAAAAAAAAAACAGGAGATGTGATATCTATAGATGATGATATTACAAAAAGGGAGAGGGAGGTACAAAAAAAATAAAGAGAAGGAAAAGCGTGAACGAGAAACGGGACGAACGGCAAGGATAGGTTACCAGAAGCGATTACTTGACCGCATAACTTCAGTGTCCGTAGCAACAGGTTCCACGACCTCCAGAATTCCGACCATCTCCACGTTCGCTCAAACAATCGACTCTACGCAGCCATCCTTGCGGATTTTCCGGACGTAACATCTCCTTCAAAGCCACCTGAGGTGTCCAAGAAGAATGTTCATCATCATAAGTCACAGAAGGGCCACCAGGCACGACGCCTACCGCCAGGCAAGCTCCAGGAAGCGAGGTGCGAATTCGCCCCCATGACTGAGCTGGGAATCTGTCGGCCTTCAAAGAGTCCCTGGGCCAGCCCACTCCATCTTGTCAAGAAAAAAGATGGGACATGGCGCCCGTGTGGAGGTTACTGGTAGTTGAACGCTGCGACAGTTCCAGATAGGTATCCTATTGCTAACTTGCAAGATTTCTTTCACAGACTCCACGGATGCAAAGTTTTTCCGACACTGGACCTCATGAGCGCCTACCACCAAATACCTGGTATTGACGCCCGAGGACATCCCGAACACGGCAGTGATTACCCCCTTCTGCCTCTTTGAATTCGTCGTAATGACATCTGGACTGCCTAACGCCGCTCAGACATTTCAGCGTTACATTGACTCTGCACTCCATGGTCTCGATTTCGTATACTGCTACATCGACGACATCCTTGTAGCGTAAAGCACTCTACAAGAGCATCAGGACCATCTACGCCAGATCCTTCAGCGCCTCCAGGACTTTGGCCTTACCATAAAACCCTCGAAATTTTCTTGGCTTCACAATTGACGCCAATGACATCAGGCCCCTGACCGAACGCGTGCGAGCGATCGCCGATTTCTCGCTGCCGAAAACCATCTCCGACCTTAGACGACTTCTAGGTATGCTCAATTTTTATAGACGCAGTTTGTTACATGCAGCCGAGGCCCAAAGTCAAGGTCAAAGTGTCTCCAAGGCAGCTGCGACAGCTGGACTACATCGGTCAATTTACGACCACCATTGTCCACGTACCAGGACAGGACAACGTCGTCGCTGATGCACTCTCACGCATTAAAGCCATTGACGCAGACCCAGTGGGTGTGTCAACCTCAGAGCTAGCGTCAGAGCAGTAGTCCGACCAGGAACTAACTGACTTCCGCCATGGAACCGCATCCTTAAAGCTACGGCCACTTCGCATGGACGGGACGGACGCGATTGTCTATTGCGACACATCAACCGACGAAATCCGCCCCTATGTACCAGCCACCCTCAGGAAACGAGTCTTCGAGATGGTACACAACGTATCTCATCCGAGCAGTAGAACCACGGCGAAACTAAAGAAAACTAAAAAGTTCGGCCAAGCCTTACCGGATGCCAGATTTGGTCATGTCCACGTCGACATTGTGGGCCCTCTACGCATCTCCGGAGGCTGTCCATACCTCTTGACTATGGTGGATAGGTTTACCCGATGGTCCGAAGCAATGCCTATCCCAGACGCCAACGCACAAACAGTTGCTGATGTGTTCTACAGAACGTAGGTCTCGCGATTTGGAGCTCCCATCACCGTGACCAGTGATCAAGGAACAAAATTTGAGTCACAAATATTCAAGGCATTAACCTACCTGATTGGTTCCTTCAGAACACGAACAGCTCCATACCACCCTGCAGTTCAAAATTCCGTGAACCTCCACTGCACATTACGACAAAAGAAAGATATTCATACACCGGACGTTGTACGAATCTGAATACGTCTTCGTACGCGTCGACCGAGTCCGCAGACCGCTGGAACAGCCGTACGAGGGACCCTTCAAAGTGCTAAGTCGCCCTTCCGACACCGACTTCAAGGTCGACATCAAAGGTCGTGAGACCGTAGTGAACATTGACTAAAACCCCCGTTTCTGTCAACACACGACATCCCGGAAGAAGCAGCTCGGAAACCCACAGCAGTCCGCAGATAGACCATCCGCAGCTAACCAAACTGCTAGTCAACCGCAGGAATCACATCCAACGACGAGTATTCGAACCTACCCTGGACCGAGAACAAAAAAACGAATCTCATTTGCTTAGCTACAATATCTTATTGTAGCACATTTTTAATCTACACTTTTACTTTCTTTTCTCAGATTATCGTGACCCAAGTCACTCGGAGGAGGGTGATGTAAAGCACTACCGTGCCAACCGCAATGCGCCGGTAAAATCGCGCCCTGTCGTGAGCAGTCATTTTACCACCGCAGTGCAGTTTGTCAAGCCACGCCACAATGAGTAGCGGCATTCCTTGACGGCAGCCATTATTGCTCCGTTACATGTTTCTGCCGGCCAACGCGACGCTATATTCGAAATGTACCATTCAAATTGTTAATTGTTATTTGCTAGAGTCAATAAAGTGTTAAGTTTTTGTACGGGGTGATTTATTTACATAACCGTCATATCCCTACATTGTCAGTAATTATTAGAATGAATTAATAAATTACTAAAAGGAAAAGAAATAATTTTATACATAAACCTATCATATACTAGCTAATTATATATACAACTATTTGAATGTGCATATGAGGATCATCTCTCATGATTCGTGGTAATCCACTACCCGTGTATAAAAGTACCTCATGTGAGATGTCAATCTTTTGGCTATGGCGTCGGTTCCGTGAGTTTAGAGGCTTAGTAGGGGTCGCAAGTCGATTCGCGACGATTTTCTCATTTGGTGGTATAATTTTGGGAAACGTGTCGTATCGTGGACGTGACGAATAGCTCCTTTGTTCCATTTCTCCGGAATTTGTAAAGGGCTTCCTTTATGACTCCAATTGTCTTGCCTGAATCTTACGTCTGGGCACCAGATTTTGGATGTTTGGTACGCATTTTTACGTCGAACCGTACCATAACTCATTAACGTCCATTGACACGTTTCCGGCTGGGCTGCATATTTTAAACGGCTGTTATTGTAGTGGCAATTTATAATTTATTTTTGGGCAGCGGATTCTCACGAGAGACTTTCTCATATGTCCTAATTCCCTAATCTCATATTGCTTAATCTAACATGGTACATCCTATATGTAAATGTCTAAAATACGAGGTGTCAATGTATGTGTTACGAACGTAACTCGATTTTAACTACTGCTGAAATAAGCGGTTATTCGGCTCTCGCCGGTAACATCTTAACATCCCTGTTTGTAAAGTTTTTGTCATCATAAGTGTTATAAGTTCTGTACTAATTTCAGTTAAGGTAAAACCAATTTCGCATTTCAACTGCGGAGTGATAGGTTTTCTAAGTAACTCAATTGCTTCTTCTTTAAAACACCTTGACTTCGTCACTAGATGATGCTAACTGTTTCATTTTATTTTCATAATGATTAAAATATTTGCGTATACAAACGGGGTGGTAGTAAAGGTCTTTGGCCATAACATCATTGTAATCACTATTGTCAGCAGAACGGGTTTTTGAATCTTTGAGGAAACGCGAAACATTTAAAAAATGTTTTGCTCTTCTTCCGGTTTTGCAAATCTTGTATTTATTTACTCTTTGATGTTTCTTGCTTCCACATATAACACAGTTTAATTGTCGCACGTCGGGATTATGTGTTGGCCCGCAGGATTTAGCAACGAGCGCGTTGCCCTTCTTTTGCTTTTTTCAGCAATGCCTTCATTTTGCAATGCTTCTTTATTAGACAGTTTATCTATGCTTAGCAATCCTCTATAACTAACCATTGTGAGTATAGGTTTTATAGCATACATTAGTTACATGGTACTTAAAGTTGCTATCTGGACCTATTTGACTGTTGAAAGTTTCATCACGACGAATTTCCATTTCCATTTCGATCATTTTCCTTTGAAACGGTTTCAACTTCAAATTCTGCTTAGCATATGACATATAATTCTGCATCAACTGCACTTCCTCTTTTTGTTAAGGATATACCTTCTGGATCCAAATTACTTCCAATGACTGAAGAGCTTCAAACCTACTAAAATGATGTCATATGTAATACCTCGACAGATATTGAATAAAACAAAAGTAATTTGCGTGTTACAATAGTACAACTATCAAATCTAGTAATTTCAATGAAATTATTTCTGTTGAATAAACTAATAAATGATAAATATATTGTGTGAATGTGAATTTAACATGAAAAGTTATGAACAAAAATTGAATTTAGACTGATTTCATTAAATTAAATTAGCAAAGCAATTAAAATAATCTAGCATTCAAGTTTATAATAATCTGCAGACACGAGATCAAGAGATCGAAACACGTGTCTGCCAGTTATCCAATGCTTGAAATTTTGTTGCCACGCCCGTCCTTGCATTTAGACTTAATTTCAGATATATTCCAAAACCCTCTAAATAAATCCTTCGTTATCCAAACTCTTCATTCTTATATTTCAATGCCTTTGCCATTCCATGTGAATCCATTTGTTGCTTTTATTGGAATGGAATATTTTAAATTCAAATCGGAAAAACTACATGTGATATATTTTTCGAATGTTGGTAATTTGGCAACTAAACCGTTTGAGACCTCCAAAGCAACAAATGGCAGGACATGCAGCATAAAAACTCCATATTTTTCGATACCAAATATTAACTTTAAAATATCAAAGGTATCAGAAGTCGAAGTTCGAGATACAATAAATAAGCTCAGTAACTCAAATAGTACTGACGTATATGGTCTAAACAACAAAATCATAAAACACATGACGCTAACATTTTCCCCAGGTCATTAAAAATATCAAGAGTAGTTTCAATCTATAAGAAGAGCGACTAATCCGATGCAAGCAACTACAGACCTATAGACATCATATCGATTATTGGTAAGATATTTGAAATTATAATAAAAAGCAGGCTAGCAAAATATTTCGAAGAAAACAACCTGCTATCTAGCTCACAATTTGATTTTCGCGAAAATAAAAGCACAGCAACAGCATTAGTTGATTTCATAGGGCACATAAACGCTTGCATAGACAATGGCGAATACGTTAGTGCCTTGCTTTGCGACCTAATGAAAGCTTTTGATTGTATCTCCCATAGTCTATTACTTCCAAAACTGAGCTATTATAAGATTGATGAAAACACGATTGAACTATTTAAGTCATATTTTTCAGAACGATACCATTACGTCGAGTTAAATAATACCAGCTCAAATACTTTACCAATAAATCCAGGTGTCTTCAGGGATCTGT
Source organism: Ontholestes murinus (assembly GCA_963969525.1). Lineage (NCBI taxonomy): Eukaryota > Metazoa > Arthropoda > Insecta > Coleoptera > Staphylinidae > Ontholestes > Ontholestes murinus. The sequence continues at coordinate 20,621,984 of OZ018397.1, read as the reverse complement.
GTTAGGGCCCCTTCTATTCATCATTTATATAAATGATTTTGATTACCACATAAACACTTCAAACTTTTGCAGATGACACCACTGCACTAAATAATTCAAAACACCTTGATCAACTATTAAAAACAAATACTGTCAAATCCGAAATAAAACACTGGTTTACGGAAAATGAACTGGCTCTAAATGATTCTAAAACACAAACAATATTTCTCGGGACTTGAAACCTAGACAAAGACTACAAAGAAAAAAAGGAAAACTACTTGGCGTTTATTTTGAGCCAAATCTTAAATGGTTCGACTACTGCAAGATACTTGCTAAATAGTTATCATCGCTCATTTTCTTATTTAGGAACACTTTCGCATTCAGGAAGGTACTAATAAATGCGAACCATGCACTATTCCACTTTAAAATGAGCTATGGGATAATAATTAGGGGCCAGTCTACGTCGGCAAATCAAATTTTTGGTTTACAAAGAAAACTCTTACGGCTAATTGCTGGAGTACATTACAAAACGGACCAATTTTTGAAAAGTACTGCATACTAATATATATAAAACCTTCACAAAAATCTGTAAGTGAGTTACACCATTACATGACTAGAGCAACACATAACCTGTATGTTCTCCAGGCTAAAGCGAACCCAATCCGGTGTAAACTACCACGGAGTCAAATTCTTCAATTGCCTTCCAGTTCACATAAAAAAATTAAGTTACATACAGTATAAAAATTATATAAGACAGCTACTATTATCTAACTGCCCAATGAACATAAATTATTTTTTCACCTACACATTTTAGTTGTACATTTGGTCTTATATATATATATATATATATATAATTTTCGTGCATGCACGTATTTTATGTCTATATAGATATTCCTTTTGACGAGTGTAAGTATTTTCTTTGTAATATTTTGGCACAATAAACAACAAACAAACAAATTCTATAAATATCCTCTCCCAAGTTTTATCCTTCGCCTTATCAAATATAAATACAAATCTACAGAGACATTCTACTCACGGAAACTTCGACAAAAATTTAACAAATTGAACAAAGAAATTAAAAAACGTATTACGGAATATAAGACTGCGACTTGGTTCAATAGTTGTAGGAAAATTTACGAATCAAGAGGTAAAAAAATGGACTAATATTAGAAAACTAAGTAGATACAAAAAGACGGACAAATTACAAGAACTGTAGGACCCTATTACCCACGAGATTATAACAGACCCAGACATTATCACAAGTAAGTTTGCAGAACATTTAAATTTCATTTATTCAAAGACACATGACCCTTATTTTGACCAATCAACCCTCCAATTTGTAAACGACTGATACAACGATTTTTTTTTAAATTCAATGACAGTTCAAAACCGTCGGACATTTTTACACACGACGACTATTTTAACACATTAATGAAGAGCAAAAATACAGTGACTGGACATGACCTAGTACACAGACATATAATAAAATCCTTACCAATCCATATACACGTTAATATTTAATATCCGCAATTTCATTTACCAAAATCTATATTTTCCGAATGGATACTAGGAATAATCATTTGTATCCCAAAACGTGACCAATCTCCATTCCTAATATCCAGCTACCATTCTAAAAAACAAAATATTTTCTACATCTGTGGCCGTATCCCGAAGTACCAATTTGGCTTTTTTCCAAAATGATCCACTACCTTCCCACTTACTACCCTTACCTCAAATACCCAAACAACACACCTTGAAGGAGAGTCTTCAGCCATCCTAAAGCATTTGAATCTGTCTGGTATCAAGGTCTGTTGTACAAATATCATATCCTCAGTTCATTATTTTTATTATCAAGCAATTCCTTTCAAATAGATCCCTCAAATTCAAAATCAATAACTCTTACTCCCCTCCTTTTATTCCTGTGCAAGGTCTACCCAAAGGATCCCACTATCTCTACTACTCTAGAACATTTGCTGCTTCGACATCTACAATCCTGATCTGCTACACTTTAAACGTTCTAAATATCTCCTTCAATTTGCAGGTGACAGAGCCTAATTTCTTCAGCAGCTTCGGAGAATTAATATAAATTCCCACAAATCTTCTAATTCCTTATCACCGTAACAATAATTCTGCACACAATATTCAAATCTCCCTCTACGTCTACAAATTATATACATAGGCATTACCATAAATTGAAAAGTAAATGTAAAAAATCACACAGCGTTGAACAAAACAAAAATCGCCACTAGAACCAAATTATTTAGTAATCTAACGTACAAAAGAAACCGAATAACTAAATGTCTTTATTTCTAATATTATCACAAGGCAACATGGTTTCATGACGGCCATATCAAATTTAGTATATTTCCCAGAATATATTTCTCGTGCGCTTGATAGTCAATCTCAGGTTGATGTCATTCTAACATACTTCAGTAAAGCCGTTGACTCTATAAATCATTCTATTATTTTTCAAAAACTTTAAATCATGGGTTGTTATTATAACGTCACAAAATTTATCTTTCCAATCGTACCCACCATAGTATATACCATAGTATATTGAATATCGAGGTTGCTGTTTAAAGATTCTTATTGTTTTTTTGTTTTATTAACGATATAACTATTTATCTTACCTCAGAAATATGAATGTATGCTGATGATGTGAAATTATTTAAAACTGTCACATCGAAGAAATATTGCGATATTCTTCAGCATAATCTTCATAAAATAAAAATTTGGTGTATTAATAATGACCTTCCCTTAAATAAAAAAATGTAAACAAATATTGTTTACATGGTTTACATTTTATTAATTACAATTATAAAACAAATCGCAATTCTTTACAGAAATGCTCTTTTGTTCTGGGGGATTTGAATATTACTTTTGATATTGAACTCAGCTTTAACCTACATATTAATAATCTCTGTGCTGAAAGTTATAAACTGCTCGGTTTTATTAAACGTAACACTCAGAATTTTAATAATATGCGTGCAATACTTTTACTATATTTTGCATATGAAATTGAAAAAGTTCAAGGAAGATTGCTATCTTTATTTTTAAAAAAATACAGACATAATCCAGATGATTCTGTTACATACGTTAATTTGCTTTCAATTTTCAATCTTAACTCTCTAAGCAAGCGCAGATGTATAAATTCATTCACTTATTTATACAAAATTATTATTGGTATACTTTCTAATCCAAACTCTCTACGTCTAATTAATATACAGGTCTCTCATTGTGGAGTAGTAGATATCCTCAGATATTTCAATATTTGAGAAGTCGTACAACACTAAATTTAAACTCGCCACTGTCTAACATGATTAGATTATACAATCGTATCCATCATTAAATTAATATATTTGGGGATTCTATAACTAGTAAAAACAAACTGTGTTATCTATTGTAATTATTTATCATTTTCTTTAACTGTTTAGTTATTTACTTTCTCAATCATAATTAAATGTAGCAAAATTTTTGTTATCCTACTTACTATTTTGGTAATTTTGATTTTCGTTATAATTTAGATACACTTAGTTTATTTTCTCTTTAAATAGAATTATTGTTTCTGTTGGGAAATAAATCCAATATTATTATTATCCACAATATCCAAGTTAGCTAGCGATCTTCCCTAAGAACATTAACTAAAATCCGCCATCCCAGCAATAATCTACATAATATATCATATACTTGTTTCTCATCAATCACATGGTGAAACATTATGTTAATATATAGGTTTTATAATTAAATTCGCTTGGTTTGTTTCACAAATATTTTTTTAATTTTGAAAATAAAAAAAATATTTGTGAAACAAACCAAGTGAATTTAATTATAAAACCTATATACCTCCACATAATCCTTCTAACCAACTATTATATGACTCTAACTCGGTTATTCCCATCAATTAATGATTTCTATAACGAAGTGAAAAAATTTCCAAGAGTACTTTAACCAACATACTCTTTCCCTTTATTGCTTGTGCAGAAATCCGAACTTGATCCCAAAATACAAAACCCCTTCATTCACAACATTTGAATTCATCGCATGACATCATCCATCATCATCAGCGACAGACTGACAAGGCACATCAAGACTGACAAATCCGACCTGAAAGACCGCTGCTCGATAGCCATTTAAACAATTGAAAAACGAATTGAGCTGTCAACTTACTTATGTTGTTTAGATAAAAAAAATATATTTTGTTAATTTAAAAAATAGATTTTTTGTTATTTAAAACAAAATTCAAATAAAATATTTTTGGATTTTGGATTTTTGTTTGTTACGATTGAAATCAGAAACTTACACTTTTGCTTTTAACTCAAAAACGGCCACTGTTATCAAAATTTTCATAGAGTAATAAAAGATTCTCAAATAAATTTTCTATTAAAATATGAAAAAAGTAAATGTAGATTTACGAGCAAACAAAATAGTTCTGATTAAATCAATTTTAGTAACACCCTTTATAGTATGGTTCCGTCACACAGTGGTCCCAAATGCCTAAAAGCTGGCCAAAATACCCAAAAATGCATGTTTGATTTAGGGACTTTTTACACTTTAGTAACGTAGGATGGTACCTGGCCTATTAAAAATAACCAGTTATAACGGTCTAACATGAATAGGCCGCTCTGGGCCCTCATTGGCACCTGCGAGAAGGGTCGACGCGCGTTGCAAAGCGACCGCGATCCTAAGCCAGTTTATTCGTATGAACGTGAGTGAATGCAGTTGACATGGATTCTCCCAATACAAGTAAGTATTTTTAAACAATATGTCGTATTATAAATTAATTTGGTTACTCTTGGAGTATCGTAACGTATAAAATAAGCTTTTTTATGAGTCCCAGGTTTGAAAGTTAATCTATAAATGTTCATAAAAAAAGTCCCACTGGATCCCACTCTCGAATTAGGGTCCCCTTATTACTTAACTGATTCTGAATAATTTCCCCGTAATAAGGAGGTGCTCAAATGTACTCTTTTTTGTAATTGTAATTTTTGTAAAACTTTTCATTGAAACCTGTAAAGTGACATTCTACTAAATTCATTCAAATTCATAATAACGTTAGTATAATTTCTTTAATCAAGTAGTCATAATTTATAAATTAAATGTATAAAATCGTAATGATAATCATATAATTACATTACAATTACAATTACAATTACAAATTCAATGTTAAATTTAAATAATTGGAATATGAGCATTGTCAATATTAGTATAATTGACAATGTTTCGGCCACAATAAGTTTCGTAACAACAAAAACTAGTTGTTTTCCGGGGGATCGTTCTGCTATGCGTCATCGTACTTGAGAAAAGGATGGGTTTTTACTTCTATGACTCACAATAGCTATTAAGAAAGTAGACATATAAAAACAATTGTTGTGAACGTGTTTTCAACACATTTTCGAATAATGGTCACTAACCGTTTCAAATAATATCTTTCAAGAATGAAAATTTATAATTCGAAATTAAAATTATTTTCAGACAAAACAGCAGAATCAATGTCAAAGGAAAAAAGTTGCCGACATTATGATAGAAGGTATTCCTCGAGACAATAACTCTCTTCTGAAATTGGTTCGAAAGCATTTACAAACCGTAACTGGAAAACCGATCATATTGTCTGCCGATGCAAAAACTGTCTTACGGAAACTTTTCCGCAAAATTCGCAAGAAATACAGCACAAGGAATGACAAGTTTCTTGAAGATAATAAATTGTGGCTGGAAGTCGATGTAGATCTAAATGAAAACACTGCAAAAGCTCTGCAAAGTAAGGTGTTTTAGTAAAAATTCGTAATAAAATCGGTCTTCTTTCATAATGTCTAAATGATAAAGATCATTACAGAGGCTTCTAATGACCCAAAGGCGACTTCCAGTAAGGCCGAAGCCACACCTCCACGTGCAGCGAGGTGTCCAAGCACCAGCTTTGAAGCCTGCAGCGAGAGATCAATAAGGAGGCGAACTCAAACTATGCGAGACGAACATAACATCGACGAGCTGGCCTAGGCACTGCAGATGAGTTTTCGCAACTCGGGAAACGTGGATGCAGCAAAACTCGTAAAAGAGATTGCAGAAGGAAGTCCAACCACAGCAACAAGGTATAGGAATTCGTTGAGTGCTGTTCACGAAACATAAATGACCAGAGATGAAGCTTTATCACTTGTTATCGAGAGATTGTCAAAAAGTATGTACTACAAGATCAGAGCCGAAAGTCTCCGTCACACTAGTAAATTATTTCCATCGTACCAGAATGTATTGCAGGGTAAAAAAGAGTGCTACCCGTTTGATGTAGATATGCATACTACAGAGAGTAGTGCTGATGTGAAACTTTAAGCACTACTCGATCACACGGTTGAAAGAATTTTGCTTGTCCAAAACGCAGTAACTGGCAATCTACCACATAATCTTTCTGGTGTAGAATTAATTTTGTAAGTGGGGCGACGGAACAAAGCACATTCAAGCAAAAATTTGACGATGATGTTGATGGCCAAAAACGGACGAAAATATTTTTTTGTTTCCATTGTGCCGCTCCAGCTTTTGTCCGTCGAGAAATCGACAGGGAAAGACATCTTCATCTGGAAAAATCCGCGTCCTTCATCTCCTCGCTTTTGTCGGCCATTAAAAATTGAATTTTTGCACGAAACTGCTGAATCCACGAGACTCATAGTTAATGACATTGAGCAGCAGCAGCAAAATTTAACAACGTACGAAATATGTGTTCTCGGAAATGACGTAAACGTAACATACAAGTTATCATTTACCATGATCGATGGTAAAGTGTGTAACGCTTTGACTTTCACATCGTCCACTCAAAGATGCTATCTTTGTGACAGTACATCAAAACAGTTTAATGATATTGATAGCATGCTAAAAAACCAATAAAAAAAGAACACATGCAATTCGGTATTTCCAGTTTGCATGCCTGGTTACGTTTTTTGAATGCCTTTTGCACATATCATACAAACTGGAGATTAAGAAATGGCACAATCGCGGCGAAGACAAGTCGAAGGTGGACCTTTCAAACCATCGATTCAAAAGGGATTCCGCAACAAGTTGGGACTTTTGGTCGATATGCCAAAACAGGGGTACGGAAGTACGAACGACGGAAACACTGCGCCCCATTTTTTTTTTAAATGTCACACTTTCAGCCCTAATCACTGGAAGTGACATAACCCCGATCAAGAAATTTCACGTTATTTTGCAGGCCTTGTCTTATGGCTTTCAAATCAATATACCCAAATTTGAAGAGTACTGTATAGACACGGCCCGTTTCTACGTACAACTGTACCCCTGGTATTACATGCCGACAACAGTGCACAAAATTCTGCTGCACAGCCCCAGATTCTTGCAATAAATTTATAAAAATATACCGCCAAGATTTTGCGTGTAAATGCAGCCGCGTCAAGAATATGGAGGACGTTTTTCGAAGGTTTTTGGTAGCCTCTGATCCCGTTATCTTCAGTCTTAGAAAATTGCCGGTGAAGCAACTCAAAGGTATTAGACGCTGAGGCTCTATAGCTGTTAGACACCCCGAGGTATAAATGTGGGAGTAGTGACGACGATTCGTTGGACGACGAATATTAAACATATACGTTATTATTAAACTGTTATTACTAAAGATAAAGATGTTACTATTAAGATTTTACGATTTAAGACAAAACATCCCCTGTATAGGACATTTTAGGAAAATATGAGCATTTTTTAATTATTATCCGCCATATTGGATCCGTAATTTTGTTTTTTTCAATTTTGACTAAAAAATGCCCTGTATACGAAATATCTAGAAAATAAGAGTATTTTTTAATTTTTGTCCGCCATATTGGATCCGCCATTTTGTTTTTTTTTTCAATTTTGACTAAACATTCTTAATAAGCACCAAAAAAATCCCCTGTATATGAAATATCAAGAAAATATGACTTTTTTAAATTTTGTCCACAATATTGGATCCGCCATTCTGTTTTTTTAAATTTTGATTAAGGATTTTTCATCAGTGAGCTAAAAAGGCCTTATCTACGAAGTTTGACGCAGTTTGAACAACGTCTTCATATTATGACCACCTTTTCGGCATTTGGGAGCACTGTGCGTCGGCCTGATCGAAGTGTCAACTTGCCTAAGGATTTTACTTGATGTTATTTTAGGCTGTACCTGTGCTACGAGCGGTATTAAAAATATTTAGATAAATGTTTCAAAATTTGTTAACTTTGATGCCCCTTGGTCATTTGAAAACTTTTATAATATTTTTTTACGAATCATCATTATTTTCACTCTAGTATATGTGGTTAATTTTATTCCCCGAGTCACAGAAACACCCTGTATAATATTTTTCAATGGCAAAATCGTAGATTTCAAAAACATTATTTTCTCTCGATTCTTTCATATTATTAACATACAAAAAAATCCGTACCTTATATGCTGAAATTAACTGTTTGAAATTGTTTCTCATGTACATGTTGTAAACAGGTCCCTTTAAATTATAATATAATATCTATAATTATAATAACAAGATAGACCTTTTATAAAATGCGAATCAATAAAAATAATTATAATTTTTTTTTTAATAAATAAGTTTAAAATGCATTTATTCGTGATAACAATACAAAATTTAGTTGTAAACATTCGTGATTAGAATCCAAGCATCATATATAATTATATTCTTCCATCGCTACTTTTGCAGTGGATCGGACGACAAAGTTGTATTAATCACATTTCACTAGATTTATGGATTGTTTATAATCGATTGCCAATTGCGCGTGCCTCAATGATGCATCCTAGTACAAAAATAACACAATGTTTGTACTTGCAGTCGTTTTGTGAAGTACAAGTGCATTAAATTTAAAACAAAGCAAACCATCAATTAGGTGAGTACATAATCATTTGTGATTAAATATTTAAAATGTAAATAGCATACTCTTTTCGGTGCAATGTTATAAAACAATATGTAACGCTTATATAAATACCTATAGCTATTTTAATGCATGGAATTGTTTTTGGTTATATTACGATATAAACTGTCAATCTATAATGCAACAGAATTGATTATACGGTTACGTATTACCCAGTATTTTTTATTGTAGCCATTAACTTCAAAATAGCGTCGCCCTAAATACATTCTGTTTGCGTACCAATATTATGCAGATTCCAATTTAAATTTATGCTGATGGCTAACGTTGAGTCATACAAATATATGTTCTAGTGTTTGTGTTTTATATTAATTGTTGATGAAACTTATTACTTTTAGTAGTAGTAACGTATATTTATTGACAAATGTACATATTTACTTCTTGAATTTTAGAGGCGTTTACTTCGTGGTACATTTTCGATTATTAAATAAAGAAAACAAAGAAAAGTAAATAGTACATATTTACATTAAAATTATGAGTAATGAATTAGGCGTTAATGTGTTCATTATTATTATTTTTAATTATCATAATATAACATATTATTGCAGTTATCATGGCTATCATTGAATGGCAAGAAGTATAAAAAACAGTAGTACGCCATTAGAAAAACTAAAATATTTTTATATAAATACTACTTGTATTAAATATTAAATGGTGAATTACATGAAGATGTAAATTTATTTATTTTATTTGTTTAGCAAAAATACAGTACACAGCGAAGAAAGTGATTACAAAGTGTAAATTAAATATTGATTTACAGGTGCAGTATTATGAAAATAAAAATAATAATTTGAAATAATTATTTTGAGCATTTCTGCACCGTAGTTTTGTAAAGTGATAAAACGGCAGGATCGCCATATAAAGTGATGCTGTTGTTAGACGCCATGTAACTTATGGGGATGGCTCGTAATGGAGACACTGATTCTTTTAACTACGTTTATTCACTAATCTCGTACACCGGCTCAAGACTACTTAAGACTAACTTAACATAAAACACAATCGTTCAAGCATTAATACTCCGGTAATATTATTATCACAGCAAATCCGGATTGACACACATTCTATTTCCCAATCAGCATACTCATGCATTCCATTACACACTATTTCTTTATATAAATTGCAATTGTATTTAATTATTAATTACAATGTCGACAATTATGTAATTTGTTCCATCACGCCTTTATTCTAATGAAATTAAAATTTACTTATTCTAGTGTTTAAATTTTAATATTATGTTACTTATGTTATTCATTCTAACCTTTTTTCAAAAAAAAATAATTATTCATAATAAATTTTTACATTTGCATTATCTGGATCCTTATATACTTCATCAAGTTTATCGCCTACTTCATTCCTTAATAATACCTTATCATTAAACTTTTAACTAACATTTTTGGCTTGTACATCTAATTTATTTTTCCTTTTTAGTTTAGATTCAAGTAATTGTTCTCTTGCATCGTCCCATGCTGATTTCAGTCTGTACTTTAATTCATTACCATAATTATCAAAATTATAAGTAGGCTGCCGTTTGCTAATAATATTACTTGGTAATATACAACTTTTCCCAAATACTATTTCATAAGGTGTATATTTTGTTTCTGAATGAACACTGTTATTAACTGCGAAACACCAAAACGGTACCCATGAACTCCAGGTCTCAGGAAATTATGAAGTTTGAATTCTTAAATAGGCATTTAAATGTTTGTATGTATTTTCTAGTGCTCCTAAAGTGTCATGATGATACGCTGTAGAGGTTAATTGTGTAATCTCTAATAGCTTTGACATTTCTTTAAAAATGTTTGCTAAGAATTCAGTACCTTGATCAGTTACAATATCTTTGGGTATTACAAAATTTTAATATAAAGTTATTGACCAACGATCCTGCTACAGTTAAAGCTTATTTGTTTTTTAGCGGATAACAATCAACGAATTTTGTTAATTCGCATTGAATATTAGAATATATCGATTATCTTCTTGATCTTGAGTAGATATTGATATGTATTTTTTTAATTTTGGATTGTAAGCTAAAGAATAATAAACATAAACATAAACATAATGGACCCACAAGGTCTAAATAAATCTTTTCAAACGATGAAGAAGCGACAGTGATAACTGTTAAAGGTTCAGTATGAGATCTCGAATGTTTGTACCTCTGACAGTCATCACATTTTTGAACAAATTTACTAACGCCTTCTTTTAGTCTCTCCCAAAAATAATATCGTTTTATATTTGCATACATATAATTTATACCTGCATGACCTCCTGTTAGAAGTGGAAATCATTGAGTATCACTTGTCGCGTTTCCTTACATTCAATGCGTGTTGCTACGTTTATAAAACATATTTTAATTTTTAATTCTCTTATTATTTAATTTGTTTTAACAATCGTGTTATTAATTGGTAACTTGCCGGAAAGATTAATATAGATTATCCTTAATCTTTTGTCATATATAATTTTACCCGATTTTACTACTTGTACATTACCATAAGTTTCTAACTTCCGTTTTGAGATATTTGAGATGGCCGGTCCGATCATTGCTAATTTCACTTACACCTTCTACTGATTCGTTATAATCTGTACTGTTTTGATCTTGTCACTACGTTTACATTGACGTTATTTGCCATATCTTTAAGATCATTTAAATCAATTTAATTCCTGATAAAACATCTACCGTTGTATTTTCTTTTCCTTTTACATTTTTATAATCTAAAAACTAATATTATAATCTAAAAACAATATAAATCAAGTAATAGCTAAAACAACTACTCCTCGTACTTAAACACCGCCGTACATCTTGAATGATTTGTAAATGAGACACAATAACTTCGTTTTACCACTATATTTTAAACAATTACAGTGACTATAATTTTGACTATAAGTCATTATCAAATAAAAGTAACTTAAATTACGAATAATTTTGTATTTATGAAACAGCGTTGATGAGCGGTGTATACATTAGGTCAGTCTTGTCGTTTAATGGGGTAATTCCGGGATTAGTTTTAGCTTTGTAAATCTCGACCGCTTCCAGTAAATCCATTTTTCGCCCTTTATCCGCTGGATGGATTACTGAAAGTACATCTCTGTCAAAATGATGGTGAAAATCTAATAAATGGTTTGAAAATGTTGAATTTTTAAATTGTATAATTGATCATGTTTTTTAATCTAATTTATTTTGAAGCTACGACCAGATTGTCCTATGTATACACTTCGACATTCAGGACAAGTTAACTTATAATTAGAAAAAAAAAACCAATATTTCGTAAAATCTACAACAAATGAGTCTTATTAAGACTACAAGAAACACATCACTTTGGAACAACTACTTCTCTAGCTAATACTTCGACAGACATTGAATAATACAAAAGTAATTTGCGTGTTACAAAATAGCAAGGTTATCAAAGCAACACTAGTTTGAACGTATTTCTTCCTGTAAAATGAACTAAAAATGATTGAAGGTACGTTAAATAGTGACTGTACTATGGTAAATTTGGAATAAGAAATGAAGTTAGGTTGATGTACTTAAAAATAAATTATCAAAAGCAATTAAATAATTCAATATTCAATTTTATAACCATCTGCAGACACGTGTTTCGAACTTTCGCTCTCTTCAGTACAGCTTTATTATAAAATTGATTTTAAGTCCAAATAAAAACATTTACTAAAATAAATATAATGAAATATAATAATAACAATAATTATAACAAGTTAACTTGTTAACCCCAGATTTGTTTATGTTTTCAATCGGAGTTTTACCGTTGAAAATTAAATTGCAAAGTTCGGTGTATAGTTTAAAACTGATATTAATGTTACATCTTTTGAGAACATTTTTAATTTTGAGACTCACATTGCCAAAAAAGGTAATTGTTTTGAAACTCTGTGTATCGGTTAAACCTGTTTTACATATACATATTTTTGTAGTTGTTTTATTTCAAATTTGTGTATAAGTTGATTGGTTAGTTCTTTCTCGTATCCATTTTTTACTGCTATTTGTTTAATTGTGTTGATTTCAGTGTGTAAGGATTGTGGGCTTAAGGGCAAGTTAAATGCTCTATGGATTGGATTAAAACATGCTACTTTATGTTTTTTAGGATGTCGGGAATGATTAGGAATAACTATGTCATGTGCGATATAGGATTAAAGAGAAAAAAATAATCTATGGAATGAAGCTAACTATGGTTTCCACATCGGTCTTGCCTAGCGCCTTTCTCGTGAGAGATAGAAAAAAATGTTTCGTATAAAAATTTATTGATTTAAAAATCTCTATGCCATAAAATTATTTTCAAATATACAGGGTGACCCAATTTTGCGGTATAACAAAAGGAAACATTTTTTTAAATGGAACACCCTGTATATGTTTTTATTTCCTAATTTGGATAATATTTTATAACTTGAACCTTTTTTGGTTTTTGATTTCGATATGGCATTTCCGAGTTATTGATGTTTTTTTGAAAAAAATGTAAAAAGCGGAGGTTCACTAAAAAATATTCTGATGTTCTATTTAAAATTTAAGAAATTTTCTTTTTCCTATGGTTGGTCATAAGTACTGTTTATGAACTCCGCCCGTGACTCCTGTGTCCTAAATTATTGGTGTATTTTTTATTAAATGTATGTATAACATATAATATTTATTTGTAATTTTGTAAGCAGGAGAAACAAAAACAAAAAAGAATAAAGAATAAAGAATAAAGAATGTACCAATGTTTAAAGTTTTCACTTTTAAGGAACCCTGCCTTTGTATCAAACACGCCATTTTCTAAAATTTCAAATTGTCGTAACTCTTTTTACTTTCCCTATATACGAAGTATATACACGTTGTCCCCTGAAATTTTGAATATGAGTAATGTAATGTGTTTGTACTGTATCTCGATTATTATTGGTTGCCATGGTTGTTGCTGCAATATGGATGTCATTTTGACATAGCTTCAAAATGTTATAAGGAATTTTATGATCGTCTAGGATATTGTTTGGCACAACAAGGGGATGTTTTCAAACATTTAATAAGATGAACATTTTAGTTATTTGTTATTCGTTACCTTGTGTAAATATGTTTCATTTTAATTCCCTATTTTATTACAAATTAGAAATTACTGATTATTTCCCGTTGGCCATTAAAATACGTCACGAGCGTGGTAACTAAGTAACAAGTAACGCATTTAAATGCCCGTATTCAAAATTTCAGGGGACAACGTGTATATTACTTTCCCTATATACGAAGTATATATAGGGGAAGTATTGTGATCGTGAATTTTTTTTGAAAAATTTTTTTTGCGGAAATATCCGTTTTGAGGTCCCCTGAGTCCATTAAACTAATTTCTGAAAAAAAAAAATGGTGATGTGGCCATCATAGTACTTTCCTTATATTTTACTCGAAAACTATGAGGTTTACGTAAAAAAGCTATTATTATTAATTTGTATAGTTTTAAATTCTCTACAATTGTTTGTTACATAAATTTCATGTAAGTCCAATAGTTTATTAGCAATTGGCAAAAAATATCAAAAATTTCAGTTTTTATTTTTTTTCTCGAAAGTTAAGAATTTTATGAAAAATATGTTTGTATAAAACTTGTTCAGTTTTTCATTCCCTTCAACTTTTATTTGAAAAGTTTTGTAAGAGAGACAAACATCTTTATTTATTATTGCATACATTTGTTTTGTACAATACAATCGTAATTTATTTTTATTACGGCTATCGACCCATGGTCTTTCTGCCAGAAGTTTTGTAATATTTTTCATATTAAAAAAATTATCAGAAAAAAACAAAAAACGGCCTCGAGTAAACACCCACTTCCGGTTTATGAATGTTCTCCAAAAGCTTTTCAGTTCCAGTTTTTAGTGATAAAACCTTAAGTTTAAAGTTTCATCTCAATCGGATTATTCGCGTTTGAGATACAGCGCCCACAGACATTTTCACGCACGAAAACAATACTTCCCCTATATATACTATATAGGGAAAGTAAAAACACGACCTCTTCAACCTACATAAGAAAGTCAAGGAAATTACAGGTAGCCTCTACCCATGTACTTAACCAAGACAATGAACAAATCACAGACAATGGTGAAATTAGGGAGACATGGGCAAATTATGTAGCTAATACATTTGAAAACAATAGCCCACCTTTCCGCAGACAAGATCCGACGGAGCCGACACCGGGAATACTGCTCTCTGAGGTTCAGGAAGCAGTAAGAGAGATACAAACGAGAAAAGCAGCTGGTCCGGATGACATCTGGCCAGGTATTCTAAGGTTTATATAGGAGGAAAACATACACATTTTGGTACAATTATTTAATATCTATAATTCAAGGTACATCCCTCGCGATTGGCTGAAATCAACCTTCATACCCATACCTAAAAAGCCCAGAGCACGGAAGTGCGCAGATTTCAGGTTAATCAGCCTAATGAGTCAGGTGTTAAAGGTGTTCTTGAAAATCATTCATAGGCGCATACGTAGAAAACGCGAACAATATGTAAGCAAAGTACAATGGGTTTCCGGGAAGGAATGGGTACCAGGGAGGTCTTATTCGCACTGTCTGTCCTGCTGCAAAAATGCAGAGATCAACGGAAGGAAGTATATCTGCGTTTCATAGATTATACAAAAGCTTTTGACTGTATCAATCACACAACACTATTAGAACTGCTGGAAAGAAAAGGTGTCTTTGCACTCGATCTAAAAATTGTACAGAATCTTTATGAACAGCAAGTGGCATCTGTCAAACTGGAAAACACCGAAACAAACACCGTACCTATAAGATGTGGAGTCAGACAAGGGTGTGTACTTAGTCCCATGCTCTTCAATATGTATTCAGAAGTTATCTTCCAAAACGCTTTGGACGAGGCAGAAGACGGTTTGCAAGTCAATGGGAAACTCATAAACAACTTAAGATATGCCGATGACACAATGATAATCGCAGACAGTCCTGAAGGGCTGCAGCGCCTAATCGACAGCATATTGACTTCCGGTGACGAATTTGCCACAATTGTTACCGATCTTCATTGAATGGAGAAGGTACTTCAAGAAGAAGATCTTAGCAAAATCAAGGATTTCTATAATTTGATCTGTCGCCCCCTTCTTGATTCTCCTTCTACTAAAAAAAAACAGCAGGTGTCTGAACGAGCAGCCCTTCATATCCTTCCTTAAATCAACAATCCTTTCAATGCTCTATTGTACCAATTGACACAAATAATCCCTATTGAAGAACGTTTAAAATAACTCTCCCCAAAATCCTCAAACAATTGTATAACCACCATAATACCTTGCGAAAGCACCATAAAAATCACAATTCATCTCATCCACTTAATAGTAGATATTAGTGATCATGACGTTAACAAGACTATCAAATCAAGTCTGAGAGACCGCGAGTCGATCAGTTGATAAGAAGAAATTAATGATGTCTGCAGCATATTAATCTTCACATTCATAAGTAGTAATTGTGAAACACTATCATAATTAAAGGCATCCAAAAATTGTAAAATACTTTTTCCTAGAGAAGGTAAGTAGGCGATATACGATAAATATTAAAATACAGTTGGTAAGGGGCAGGTGATAGATATTTGACTGATCATAGATGTAAGACAGACCTAACAAATGATAGATGGCAGCTGACAAAGAATAGATGATGCAGACAATGGAAAACAATTAAAATTTGGAGAAAAATCTAACCATGATGGCCGAAAGACCAATGGTCGATAGCCCGTTCGCAAATAAAAAACAAAATGCAATTACTATTATTGTGAAAGAAAAAAAATGTGAATAGAGATATTTATTATTATTATTTCTATCCATGAAAAACTTAAAAAGTCTCATAATGTACGCAAATGACCAAAGCTGTCGAAGCGCCATACAAAACCCAAATAATAATGTAGAAGTCAACACAACCACTGACCGATATCAGACGATAAATAACAAATAATTGATTAAAAAGGCCAGACCAAATACAAAAGACAGGAAACAATGGATTAAAGGCTAAAGAAAGTTATAGAAAGTGACAAAAATTAAAATGCAAATAACAAATATAAATAATTTATTAATTAAGATGTTAAAAACAATCAGATGGTTGATAGATTAAAAAAACCGCTTTAAAAAATTAGTATAAATCTAATCAAAGTCAGGCAAATTTTATAACTAAAAAATTACAGAAACCGTTTTAAATTCATGAATAATTTACCAACTGAGATTGCACATTAATGTCGAAATTAAAATAAAATATAGTAAAATCTAAAAAGTAAATCACAGTTTTGCTTGGCACTATTCCAGACAATCTATTATTGTATTAAGTAAGCAATTTCTTATCTATTTTAAATTGTTATTTTAACAGCAATGAACTGGCCTTATAAATATACTAGCTTGTTTGGGTCAGTTGTACTCTAGGATCAAGGTACAATTTACTATATTAGAAAATTGCCATGTCATGATGCTCTACCCGAATGAAACATCAATTACTATGGTATATGCTAGTTGTTTAATAAAATATTGTGGTAGGTCAGTAGTGTGCTTTAACACCTATAAAATAATAATTTCAGCGGGAATTGAATTACATTTTAAACCCTGGAAAGCGAATGAAGGAGAAGGGCAACGTAGATGTGGAATGCATTAACCAAAAATTATTAGCGCGTAAAAGGTCTATAAAATATAAATGTTTCATGAGTCAGTAATTCGTTATCTTTCTGTTATAAAGACACGTCAACAGTATGCTATTAACATGTTCGCCGCCAAGCGAATATTTCACATAAGTGCTGTTTTGAATCCCGCGTGACCGCCGGCGGTCATAGCTAATATAAGGAATAACTATAAATTATTTCCCCGGCGTGGAAGAAACGACGACTATATGACCGCCGGCGGTACATGTGGCGGTGAACGTGTTAAACAAAAATGGGTCAAGATCAAGCTAATTTATTGTGGTGGGACAAGAAAAAGGATACCAAAGTAGAAGTGTACCTGTTAAACGCTTTACAGTTATATTAAAAGTACCTTAAACTTAAACATTATTAAACGATAATATATATTTGTTTTCTTAAATCAGGAGAAAACTATTAAAAGTATATATTGATACTATAGATTAAGTGAGCACAACTTTAAAAACTATGTTAAGGTAGTTTAATAATAAGATATGATATTAAGAAATAATATATTGCAGTGATTTAACTACTACTAATTTTATAGTAATTTCAAATCTTCAAAATAATTATAGAATAAAAAATGGTGATGTGGCCATCATAGTACTTTCCCTATATTTTACTCGAAAACTATGCGGTTTATGCAAAAAGGTTATTCTTAATAATTTATTCAATTTTGAATTCTCTACAATTATTTGTTATATAACTTTCATGTTGCTTCAATTGTTTATTAGCAATTGGCAAAAAACTTCAAAAATTTCAATTTTTATTGTATTTTCTCAAGAGTTAAGAATTTTATGAAAAATATATTTTAACAAAATTTGTTCAGTTTCTCATTCTCTTTAACTTTTGTTTGAAAAGTTTTGTAATATTTTTCATATTAAAAAAATATCGGAAAAAAACAAAAAACGCCTCGAGTAAACACCCACTTCCGGTTTATGAATGTTTACCAAAAGCTTTTCAGTTCCAGTTTTTAACGATAAAACCTTACGTTTAAAGTTTCATCTCAATCTGATCAGTCGTTTTTGAGATACAGCACCCACGGACAGACAGACAGACAGACAGACAGACACACACACAGACACAAAATTTTTTTTTCCAGAAATTAGTTTAATGGACTCAGGGGACCTCAAAACGGATATTTCCGCAAAAAAAGTTTTTCAAAAAAAAATCACGATCACAATACTTCCCCTATATATACTTCGTATATAGGGAAAGTAAAAAATGGTGATGTGGCCATCATAGTACTTTCCCTATATTTTTCTCGAAAACTATGAGGTTTACGCAAAAATGTTATTCTTAAGAAAATGTGCATTTTTGAATTCTCTACAATTATTTGTTATATAAATTTTATGTAACTCCAATAGTTTATTAGAAATCTGCAAAAAATATAAAAATTTTCAATTTTTATTTTTTTCTCGAAAGTTAAAATTTTTATGAAAAAAATGTTTTAATAAAAGTTGTTGATTTTTTTATTTCCTCTAACCTTTGTTTGAAAAGTTTTGTAATATTTTTCATATTTAGAAAAATACCATGAAAAAACAAAAAAACGCCTCGAGTAAACAACCACTTCCGGTTTATGAATCTTTACCAAAAGCTTTTCAGATCGAGTTTTTAACGATAAAACCTTAAGTTTAAAGTTTCATCTCAATCGTATGGTTCGTTTTTGAGATACAGCGCCCACAGACATTTTCTCGCACGAAAACAATACTTCCCCTATATATACTATATAGGGAAAGTAAAAATGTGTCTGTGTGTGTGTCTGTCTGTCTGTCCGTGGGTGCTGTATCTCAAAAACGACTGATCCGATTGAGATCAAACTTTAAATGTAAGGTTTTATCGTTAAAAACTGGAACTGAAAAGCTTTTGGTAAACATTCATAAACCGGAAGTGGGTGTTTACTCGAGGCGTTTTTTGTTTTTTTCCGATATTTTTCGTAATATGAAAAATATTACAAAACTTTTCAAACAAAAGTTAAAGAGAATGAGAAACTGAACAAATTTTGTTAAAATATATTTTTCATAAAATTCTTAACTTTCGAGAAAAAAAAAATTGAAATTTTTGACATTTTTTGCCAATTGCTAATAAACTATTGAAGCAACATGAAAGTTATATAACAAATAATTGTAGAGAATTCAAAATTGAATAAATTATTCAGAATAACTTTTTTGCATAAACCGCATACTTTTCGAGTAAAATATAGGGAAAGTACTATGATGGCCACATCACCATTTTTTACTTTCCCTATATACGAAGTATATATAGGGGAAGTATTGTGATCGTGATTTTTTTTTGAAATTTTTTTTTTTGCAGAAATATCCGTTTTGAGGCCCCCAGAGTCCATTACACTAATTTCTGGAAAAAAAAAATTTGTGTCTGTGTGTGTGTCTGTCTGTCTGTCTGTCTGTCTGTCTGTCTGTCTGTCTGTCTGTCTGTCCGTGGGTGCTGTATCTCAAAAACGACTGATCCGATTGAGATGAAACTTTAAACGTAAGGTTTTATCGCCAGAAACTGGAACTGAAAAGCTTTTGGTAAACATTCATAAACCGGAAGTGGGTGTTTACTCGAGGCGTTTATTGTTTTTTTCCGATATTTTTTTTAATATAAAAAATATTACAAAACTTTTCAAACAAAAGTTAAAGAGAATAAGAAATTGAACAAATTTTGTTAAAATATATTTTTCATAAAATTCTTAACTTTCGAGAAAAAATATAAAAATTGAAATTTTTGACATTTTTTGCCAATTGCTAATAAACTATTGAAGCAACATGAATGTTATATAACAAATAATTGTAGAGAATTCAAAATTGAATAAATTATTAAGGATAACCCTTTTGCATAAACCGCATAGTTTTCGAGTAAAATATAGGGAAAGTACTATGATGGCCACAGCACCATTTTTTTTTAATGGAATCATATATTTTTTTAAATTTTATATTATTCTGCATCTAATTTCCTACAAAAAATATTAAGCATACCCTATACCTAAAAGTGATATTTTTCAAGATATAAAAGAATTTATATTTCAAACGGTCTTTGAATACGAATTTGTTTTTGAATAGATAGCCATGACTGAAAAAAAATGAATCTGCCAATTAAACAATTGGTGTGTATGGTTGCATTGTATGTTACGATTATAACAATAAAATTTTTGAAAGAATTAATTGATGTGATATATGCTACTAGAGAAGGTGGAATAAATTGTTTGCAAGCCTAAGGAATTTATGCTCAGCGCTACCCATATATTTTTTTTACTTTCCCTATATACGAAGTATATATAGGGGAAGTATTGTGATCGTGATTTTTTTTTGAAAAATTTTTTTGCGGAAATATCCGTTTTGAGGTCCCCTGAGTCCATTAAACTAATTTCTGGGGAAAAAAAAATTGTGTCTGTGTGTGTGTCTGTCTGTCTGTCTGTCTGTCTGTCTGTCCGTGGGTGCTGTATCTCAAAAACGACTGATCCGATTGCGATGAAACTTTAAACGTAAGGTTCTATCGTTAAAAACTGGAACTGAAAAGCTTTTGGTAAACATTCATAAACCGGAAGTGGGTGTTTACTCGAGGCGTTTTTTGTTTTTTTTTAATATTTTTTTTAATATGAAAAATATTACAAAATTTTTCAAACAAAAGTTAAAGAGAATGGGAAACTGAACAAATTTTGTTAAAATATATTTTTCATAAAATTCTCAACTTTCGAGAAAAAAAATTAAAATTGTAATTTTTGACATTTTTTGCCAATTGCTAATGAACTATTGAAGCAACATGAAAGTTATATAACAAATAATTGTAGAGAATTCATAATTGAATAAATTATTAAGAATAACCTTTTTGCATAAACCGCATAGTTTTCGAGTAAAATATAGGGAAAGTACTATGATGGCCACATCACCATTTTTATTATTCGATTGGATTAGAAAGAAATGCCAAACTTTGCAAATAATAATTTGTCTAAGCCCCATAGTTGTTGAGATATTTAATAGTTTTCACAAAAATAACCATTTAATTATACATACATCTATGTACGGAGTTGATCATGCTGAGGCAAAATAATTAACAAAGTGTAAGTCAATGTGAGATAAACAGAAACAGATAATACGATTCATTATTTTATTCCAAAGCCGTGAAAAATAACAAAATTATTAATACAAAAGAGAGACGATACTACAGTAAATGTACAAAATGTCTTCCATTTTCATTTAGGCATAAATTAATTCGCCGCTGAAAAGACTTTTCCACAATTCGTTGGTGCATACAAACAATCTCTTTTGAGTATTCCCACAAGAAAACATCAGGTTTTGTTACATCTGGAGATCAAGCAGACCATTTGGTAAGTACATTCCTACCAATCCACGGGGCAAGTGCTTCGTCTTGTTAAAACCACACCCTGTTTCTTGTTAATTAGAGTATATTAGCTAACGTTCCGGGTAATTCAATTTGCAAGAAGTGCCTATTAAGATGGTCCTCGAAGAAATGTGGACCTACTTCATGGTTTCCAAAAATTCAATGACCTTCGATGCTGATGATCAACTTGTCTCATAACATGTAGATTATCAGTTGAATAATAGTGAAAATTGCCTATTGACAGATCCGTTGTTATGGGATGTCGCCTAATCCGTAAATAAAATATATTGTATATAGATATAGATATTCTTGATGTAGCTAAATATGATATGCATGATATCGATTTTTCTTCAGAATGCTTTGTACTGACCCTTCGCTTATGCCAGTTCCTTCACCAATGTCTTTTTGGTTCACGTTGGGATGCTCAGTTGCTGTTAATAGCACTGAAATTTGGTTTTCCTCGTTGATGATAGGCTTTCTTCTTTCTTGTTTTTTTTGTAATTCACACTTCCCATGTGAGTGAGTTCCTAAAACATTTCTCCTCCGGATATCTTCTGCCAGGATAACGTGTGGTGTAATTTCTAGCCGCCAATAAATATTTCCTCCCTTAATACAACAATCATATCGGCTAGTTCGTCCTTGAAATCTACTTTTACCGCGGAATGGAGAGAATCACTTTGCAGCAAATATCAGAGAGATTTACATGTCAAACTAATTGTTTAATTGACAGATGCATTTTTTTCAGTCATGGCTATCTATTCAAAAACAAATTCGTATTCAAGAACCGTTTGAAATATAAATTCTTTTAGATCTTGAAAAATAAAATTTTTAGGTATATTTTTTGTAGGGAATTAGATGCAGAATAATATAAAATTTAAAAAAATATATGATTCCATTTAAAAAAAAGAGTTACGACAATTTGAAATTTTAGAAAATGGCGTGTCTGATACAAAGGCAGGGTTCCTTAAAAGTGAAAATTTTTAACACTGGTATATAAACAGTACTTATGACCAACCATAGGAAAAAGTAAATTTCTTAAATTTTAAATAGACATCGGAATAATTTTTTTTTGTGAACCTCCGCTTTTTACATTTTTTTCAGAAAAACGTCAATAACTCGGAAATGCCATATCGAAATTAAAAACCAAAGAAAGGTACAAGTTATAAAATATTATCCAAATTAGAAAATGAAAAAATATACAAGATGTTCCATTTAAAAAAATGTTTGCTTTTGTTATACCGCAAAATTGGGACACCCAGTATATTTGAAAATAATTTTACGGCATAGAAATTTTTAAATCAATAAATTTTTATACGAAACATTTTTTTCTATCTCTCACGACAAAGGCGCTAGGAAAGCCCAACGCACTGTTGCAGGACCCTGTATATAGTATATACAGGGTGACTGTCGAAAAACCTTTGGTGCTGTATCTCGCTTATTTTTGATCCGATTTGAATAAATATAAACATCAAATTAAATGATTTTTAAAAGACTTTAATATGAACTGTACTGATATTTTTTCTTGCATCCAGTTTTTGACAAAAGACGATCAACTTCTTTTTTCAAATTGCACTGTATATATATTTTGTACTGATCCGCAAGGAGATTTTTTTCTGAATCTATATTTGTAAACGATTTTATCCATTCATCAAACCAAAGTCGAGAAATTGAGGATTAAACAAAAAATTAAAAATCAAATACCCATAGTAAACAATATACAGAGCCTATTCCAAATCTCAAAAGTGACAGTGTCAGTCATAAAAATGTTGCAAGATTTCAAAACTGAAATACGATTTTTGTAGAAGCACAAAATTCTAGTACAGTGTTTGAAATATTGCAACATTTTAATTATAATTAAAAATCGTTGCAGTATTGTATCAATGGCTGTCACTGTCACTTTTGACATTTAAAATAGGGTCTGTATATTGTTTACAATGGATACTTGACTTTTTATTTATTTTTTTAATCCTCAATTTCTCGACTTAAGTTTGATGTATGGATAAATTTGTCTACAATTTTATATTCAGAAAAAAAATCTCCTTGCGAATCAATAAAAATATATATATAGTGCAATTTAAAAAAAATGTTCATCGTATTTTGTCAAAAACTGGGTGCGAGAAAAAATAACAGTTCAGATCATATTAAAGTCTTTTAAAAATGGTTTAATTTAATGTTTTATTTATTAAAATCGGATAAAAAATAAGTGAGATACAGCACCAAAGGTTTTTCGTCAGTCACCCTGTATATACAGGGTGTCCCTTTAATGCGGGGAAATGGCTAGACCATAGATTCCTGGGGTCAAAATATGATGATTTAACACAACTTATCTATATCCAAAAATTTAATTTTTTATTTCTTTTGTTTATAACAATTGAACGCTTTATTCGATTTGAATTATTATTATACCTTAGTATAATACATCATTTAAGTTATTACGGACATTAGTAATTAACAGGAAATATAGAAAACAATAGTACCACCACTTAAAAACTAAAATATTGTTTTATTGGTGCATCCAATAAAAACTAAAAAAAATACTGCTTAAAAGAGAATTTGATTTTAAAACTTTTTTGTCTTAATAAAATTTGATATCTTGTACGGTTTTTGCACAAAAAAATAAAATATATTTTAGTGCCATACATATTTCAGCAGAGTTTAAATTCAGAAAGATATTTAGAATTTTTAAATATGAAATTGGAAAATAAATTTAAAATGATACCTTTGGATACAAGAAATTATCTTTCTTTTATGCATATACAATATACCTTAATGCTTGTATCGTAGTTGAATATTGAAATGAACAATTTAATGAGAAATGGATTGGAAGATATTCAAGATTTCCATGGCCTGCTCGCATTTTGGAAATTTCGAGGATTTGGGAAATAAAATTAGAAACATTTCAATATTTTTGAAAATTTAGTCAGAGATTTTAACAGAAGAACAAATTTATGTACTGAGAGGGAAGGGGATCACATCGAGTGATTTTTATTCAATTAATAATATCGTTGTTAATTTCAAAGAAATTCCATTTTTTTTGTTTATTAAAACCGTATGTTATTTGTTTTGTCTTTTTTATATGTTTAAGATCAAGCACCAACTTTTATAAAGAATAAAATTTTCTGAGAAATTAATAATACAAAAGTTTTCCATATGTTGCATACTTACGTGGACACGTTGTTTATATAAATATATCATATATAAAATGGGCTACCCATTTTTCGTAGGTATGTGTTTAGTATTAAAGTTAATTATCTCGGACATTGTTTATAACCGTTTTTCTTCATTGTATTTTGTAGCTCTGATGATGCTAAAAACCATTAGCGAAATATAAGCTAAACTGAAAACAAAGGCTTTTTAAGAACAACATACCAACATTTGTTCCCCTATTTGGACATAACCCCCCGTTATTTCCCCTTTATAAGTGAATGTCCGTTATTTCATTTTTGAATCTATATATATATATATATATATATATATATATATATATATATATATATATACCGTGTGTCCCGTTTGAAGACGCATCATAGGGAATTCCCATGTTAAATTTTCAATTGCAGTTTGTATCTCTATTATTGAATGAAAATGATCAGAATAAAATTAGAATGATTCCTTTACCTACTAAAGATATTTTGGAGGTTTTATTTTTGTTTCATCTTCATTTTTAGTCAAAATATACCTTAAAATGTGTAAGCAAATATGTGATAATAAGATCCTCAAAATAGTAGTTGCTGCGAAAAGTCAGTGCTTGTCATCTAAATTGTATAACCCACAAATAAATAATTAAATTCAAAATGAGTGCTTACAACACAGAAGGAAAAGTTTAGTACGAGTTCAAAGGCATAAATTCATTATTCTTGTTGAAACGAGTTAATTCAAAGGTACAATTGCCCGAAACATAATAAAACTCATTTATTTTCTACAAAATTTTAAAACCGCATCCAGTTAAATTATAATTATTATACTATTCCAAATTTAGAAAGAATGCTTATGTAAAGAAAAAACATAAAGTGAAACCGATCAATTGTTTAATTTGCTTGCAATAAAAATAAAACTAACAACGCTATTTTTAAAATGCATGCCCATACATTGCGTTTTTGTGGATATTCACTTCTTGGTGTTAAAATATGAAGAATGTTTTGATACCATTGACGATAATTTTGTTCGTTATTTTCAGACAACAAATAGAAAGTACATTCATCTGTAAAACACACACTATTTGGAAATCTCTTATTCTCGTTACACTTTTCCACAATAATTTAACAAAATTTAGATCTTGAATCAGGATCCACTGCTCAGTTCTTTATGATTTTGGCCTTTATAGGGTCAGTTACTATAAGCATACACTTGATGTTAGACGTACTGTTATACTTGCAACATATTTGTTACAGTTTCTTCAGATTTCGTCCCTTTATTCCTAAGAATATGTTCATCGTTTACACAACCATTATCCTCAAATTTCTGATCAATTCTAATAATTGTTGATTGACACGGCACTGGATAGGCTTCAAAATTTATACTAAATAAGACGCAAATGTCCGCCAAAACTCAATTTGATGATCTGAACTTTTTCTTTTGTGGTGTAAGCACTTATTTTGAATTGAATTATTTGTTTTTGGCTTAATCAATTTAGATGGCAAACACTGACATTTCTTCACACTATATTCGATATATTTCGATTAAAACTACAGATGAAACAAAAATAAAACCTCTAAAATAATCTTAGTAGATAAAGGAATCATTCTAATTTTATTTTGATAATTTTCGTTCAATAATAGAGATACAAACTGCAATTGAAATGTAAATGAATATCAAGTATGCAACAAATTTATATAGAAAACCGAAGAGGTCCAAGAATAGACCCCTGAGGCACACCTCTACTAATGCTCTTGCTGTTGATTGATTGATAATAAAACCAATAAAACCATACTGACATTACAGCTTAGTTACTTTCTATCGATGTTATATAATCATAAAAAAACAGTTTCGACCGCTACTACGTAGTAATTTATGATAAGTATTATACTAAACAATTATTATGTTTCCACCACTAAAAAATCATATTTTGGGCCCAGGACTCTATGGTCCAGCCATATACTCAGATTAAGATACAATATATTAAATATTACTAAGAAACAAAACAGTTTTTAAATTAATGGTCTATCAAGTAGTATTTTTCTAGTTTTTATTGGATGCACCAATAAAGAAATATTTTAGTTGTTATGTGGTCCTGTTTTTATACTTTTTGTCAATCAATAATGGCTATAATAACTGAAATGATATTTTATATTATGATAAACATCAGTAATAAATTACATTGAAAACGAATACATCTTTCAATTGTTATTAACAAAAGAAATTATATTTATTGAAACTTTAAAGACTAATTTCAGCTTTTGGATTTAGATATTTTGTGTTAAATCATCATATTTTAGCCCCAGGAATCTGCGGTCAAGCCATTTTCCAACATTAACAGGACACCCTGTCTATATAAACTATAATACAGTGGACGCCGCTTATTAGAATCACGGATAATGTTATCAATTGGATATTGTTATCACCTTTGCGAAGAACGGGTCGGACGTGTAATACTACATACAAAAATTTTCGTTTATAGTAATCATGATTTCGGTTTATGTTATCATTTTTTTCTTAGAAATGTTTTCGTCATGAGCAATCAATCAATCATCAATTGAAAATCAAGAGCCAGAGGAAGATGCAGATATAAAAACAATGCAACCCCCAACAATTAGCGAAATGAGAAAAGCGCTGGAGGTTTTGCGACGTGGTGTGCAGCACAGGTCATCTGATTTTCAGACTTATTACGACTATGAAATTTTCGTTAATAACTTGCTCCGCGAAAATCAGAGACAAATCACGCTGGATGAGTTTTCTTTGTTAATATGAATTTGTTTTTTATTTTGTTTCAAATTTAAATGAAATACATATTGTATGTAGTAATATTTTTTAAGAGTTTATGTTACGTTATTATAGTTTGTAACGTTATATATTTTTAATTAAAAGAGAGTTTTGTTTTTTCGGCTATTATTATCAATCGGTTATTGTTATCAAAAACCCCGAGTCCCGTTGTGATCACATTAAGCACTGTATATTATAAATTTATATATTAAACTAGTGATTTTATTATAATATGGTACATAATTAAAAACAAGAAACTATGCATAAGTGCGTAAAAGCAGAAAAGAAACATATTATTGGAAAAAGAGATAATTACATAAATTCTTTTGCAAGCAACTAAATTTAATTAAATACTGAGATTGGCGCTTAAATTATTGATCCGTAATAATTGAGATGCGCGGAAATGTGTCTCATCCGAGCAAACGAAGATATTAATTCCGAGGAAAAGTTTCTCTTATCTCTTTTACAGATTTCTTAATTGAATTTAGTAAATGTACTATTTCTGCGTGGATATTAATTAAATTTCCATTGTATAAAACGTACTCTCACTGAAATCAAGACCACGAGTCTATTGACTTTATTTCTTAGAAATAATTTTATGAATTAGTTCCAGTATTGTTAATAACCACAAAATTACTAAACACAACTGTTATACATTGCACATATGCCATAGTGTATTTGGTGGTTTAAAATTATCTTATGCCCTAACAACATGTAAGACATTTTCAACTAAATATTTGTAGGTCAGCAAACGGATGTTATTTTACAGCCATGAACATTTTGTGCATACCATAATAATATAATAATTTATATTTATTTGTTGACTAAATATTAATTTAATTTAATATTTATTGATGAAAAAAATCCAAATGTTAATTTATCTAATAATTTTAGTAAAATTTTTTAAATTGTTTTGCGACTGTCAACTTCAGAAAGTATTTATATATATATTTTACTTTGTAATTAACATAAGAATATAATATAGATAATCATACAAGCCCCAGATGTAATTTGGTCTTATTTATAAATAATTAATAGGATGTGTGCAATTATTAAACATTACGCACTGGCCTGAAGTTATATAAAAATCCAGTCAAATGATTGTATATAAAAGATCGCAGATAAGTGAACCGTAACTATTTTTTTTAGCAATCGAAGTTATTGTGAAAATTTATATATGTAATAACTAACTAACTAACTTAGGATATACGAAAAAGTGATTTGAACTTGAATATGAGTTTTTAAATTCAAAATCGAATCCTAAAACTGATTTCGAGGATATGTCATGCAGAATTGGCGTTTAGAATACACAGTGTTGAATTTAACGTTTTCTCCACCCATTAGAAAATAAATTATATAACATTTAAAAGTAAGATAACTAAGGACAATAAACTTAAATGATTAATTAAACAACAAAAAAGTCGTGCTATAGTACCAGAAGAAATCTGTTGTGATCACAAATTCTTTGATAGATTCATCAGTGAAATTTAACAATACAGAGACAGAATGATTAGAAAAAGGATTCAAACATAACTTACTATTTAATATTAGTAATAAAGATGTAGAAATTACAGCCGTAGAAATAGAATTAATCTTAAATAAATTTAATAATGATCTATAAAAAAATACAATATTACAAAAACTATAAAAGATTCGAAATATAAAAAATATAATGGTAGAGAATTATTTACAGCTATATCTATCAAAAATAAAGCATTATTGAACAATATTGTCTTCACAAAAGCTGATAAAAAGAATGCCGTAATTGCAATTAATAAAACATAATATTCTAATAAAGTTAAAGAACTTATGAAAACAAATTTATACCTCTTAAACCTATTAATATGAATCCACAACCACCTAATGGTCTTATAAAACTTCAAAAAGTAAATAATCCAATAAGACCAGTAACTTAACTCCATTCTGATTGTGTAAGTACTCAATAAATAAAAATGAAATATATCATGGAATTTGTTAAAAATATTAATAATATTAAATTTCTATATAACTCAAATTTCGTGTCATTTGATGTAACGAATCTATAAACGAACGTCTCTCCAATAAAATAAAGGAAATCTAATAAAAAACAAACTTGTATAAAAAAATGTAATTCCAATAATAATAAATGAAATATTATCACTGTTAGACATTTTTATTCATCCAAATTATTCCCTAATAATTTAAAAATACAAAAATATTTCGTTAATCTACAACAAATTACTTGTTGAAACAACTACTTCTCTGGCTAATACATCAACAGATATTGAAAGTTAAATAAAACACTAGTTTGGCACTTTTTTCACTTGGTTTATTTTATAGCTAAATGTACATTTCGGTCACAAAGTGACCATTATCAATAGCAAACTGAGTTTTTTTTCACTTTAATGAGAGGGAAAGTTACTTGAAGTAATCTAATTAGAAAAAAAATTCTATAGCAAATTAGTGTTTTGCTTTTTTATTTTTGTAATCAAGTGTGTTCTGTCAAAACAAATGAAGATGCATTAATAAATTAAGAAAAATGCAATATTTATAAAGGCAAAGTGATCTGAACAATATATTAGAAATGATATTAAAGTTAACGTAATACTAAATAAAACAATCACATGTATTAAGATAATTAATAGTTATTTAAGATACAAGTGTAAAAAGTGATGCTTTATTGCACGAACTGGCGTTTAAAAACACGAGCGATGAACCAGCGAGTTTTTTAAAGCCAGGAGTGCAATAAAGAAACTTTTTACACGTGTGCCTTACAAAATTTTATCTTCGATCGTAAAGGATTTCAAAGAATATATTCTTATGAGTAATATTTTAATGTCATTTCAATAACTCAATTAATGAAAACATAATTTACCCGCAGTGCACTAATGAAAGCGTTACTTAGCAACCAGTAAATAAGTTGCACAAATGTCGGCCGCCATTATTATTTATGGAAAAAATGTTCGCTTTATTGTAATCGCTTCGACTTGCATTAAATGAAATCTTGAGAGTTCTTAAATCTGCCATTTCGTTTGTATTATATATTTTATTCATAG
Source organism: Ontholestes murinus (assembly GCA_963969525.1). Taxonomy (NCBI): domain Eukaryota; kingdom Metazoa; phylum Arthropoda; class Insecta; order Coleoptera; family Staphylinidae; genus Ontholestes; species Ontholestes murinus. Next base: position 20,591,214 of record OZ018397.1, on the reverse strand, counting down.
TTTATTAGTTATTTGTATCAATTAATAAAAAATTAAGTTTTTCGTCGAAAATTTGTGCTATAATATATTCATCTGTCAAATTTGACATTTCTGTGCAATAAAAACAATTTGACATTACCGTGCAATAAAAACGTAAAAAAGCACTAGTGCTTTAAAAAGCCACTTTTACAATGAAAAATGATGCAAAAAGCGTCTACTTTCTGTACGATCGTAGATAAATTACACTTAGTTTCACAAAATCGCCACCTGACTCTAATCTATTGACTACCAAATATTAAAAATACAATCTTATTTAGTGTCCTAGAACAAAACATTCTAATTTTAAAACAAATCATATTCATAATATACCTACCAAACGGGTTCAGAAACATCACCAGCCTGTTATATATGGTTTGCAAAGTTCAGGAAGAATTAGATCAACACAAAAATATTGTACTTGTATTTATTGACTTAAAAATATTTACTGCTACAAAAGAAGGGGCATACGTTATTCTTCATATCAACTAATAAATTCATAATTACAAAACCGAATACCACGGACAAAAATAGATAATGTTTCAGCGACAAGGCTTCCCCAGAATATGGATTACCATAAGGTGGTGTATTACCATCAACAATCTACATTACATATATTAATGATATAACAGAATTGGATATCTTAGCTCGCGGACGGTCTGGTCCGCCCCCAATTACGAGGAGTCAACTTCTCGTATCGCACAGCTCTCCACATACAACAATACCGCAGAGGTATCTCTGTTAGATCGGGGGATAACGCAGCCGGGCTGTCGTAATGCACACTCAACCGGGGGTACCGAAGCGCGGTAGTGTGATTGCTGAGTGATAGGGTCTCTTTCATCAACTGTCACGAACCAAAAATCTATCTCATACACCAGGGCATCTGGTCAGGAGCATCGCGTCGTAGACAAGGGTCGACGATCTGTACGGCGCTCCTGGAGATTCGGGAACCCACCCTTACCACCCTTACCCGGTTGCTCAGGCACCATGCATGTGGGTGCACAGTCCTGTAGCAATGAAATCTTTTACCCCCCAGAGTCCAACAAATAATGTGGGCTGGAGCAGCAAAGCCAGGCTACTGCTCGGACTCGAAATTCGCCCACCCCTGGGTACCATTTTAAGTCTGGTGGACTTTGCGTACCTCAGTTAGTATCCGAACGGGTTGAATTCCAGCGGACACCACATGGAGGTTGAGGTCGCACTTGACTGGTCAGCCTCAGACTCACAGCCCTTTGAGCTCGTAAGTTAGTAATTGAACTCAACAATTGATACACAATCCAGCGACTTGAAGATGAAAATACGTCCCTTCGTTTAGAGGTTAGGCCTGTCCCGCTAAAAACAACAACTATCACACCATCGCAGTTGGCAACCGTTATCACGTCACAACCGATGACATAAAGGATCATGTTCAGAAATTAATTAAAAATAACAATGCTACATGTGAAAAAATTAACTCTATATATCCGGCATTTAAAGTCGGTGCTGATTTCATTCACCACCAAGTTCTAACCAACCCTAACAACTGGCCAGAAGGTATCATTATTGAGCGATTTCTTTTTCGAAGAAAACGCCCCAGTACGGCTAACGATTAATCAATGCTGCGCCAAAACAAAAATTAAAAATAAATCTAATTTAAGTATAAACATTTGATTTCTTAATATTCAATGCCTCAGAAATAAATTTAATGTACTAGATGCATTTCTGATAGAAAACAACTATAATTTTAATTTAATATGTTTAAGTGAGCACTGGCTCAGTGCTGATAAACTAAAATACTGTAACATACAGAAATAACAACTATCCTCATACTTTGCACGCACTACCTTTTTAGACGGAGGAGTATTATAATTCAATTCGACACAATACGAATACACAATTTTAAGTAATCTTGTAAGCGTTTCAAAGGAGAAAATATGTGAGATAGCAGCTATGTATCTACCTAATTTCTCTCTAACAGTAATTACTATTTACCGCTCGCCAGTTGGGGACTTTAATGAATTCTTAAACATTATAAATGAACTGTAGTTATTGGAGGCGACTTTAATATCATTTTCTCACGCCTCAACATTTTGTGATTTATTAGCCACTTATGGGTTACATGATATGGTTAAGTTTAAAACCAGGTTCAATAACCGAATTAATAATGTTTTTTTGTAACATTAATCCTACAAAAATAAATACTAAAGCAGTCGACCCTGGCTTCTCCGACCATATTGGCATTCACACAGAAGTTAATATCCCTGCTGCAGATATTATCCAAATAAAATTAAAGGTTAGACCAATCACCGAACATGGTCGTTTTATGTTTTTCACTTTTATAGATGGTACTGACTGGAGTTCTGTGGCTTACAATGACACCTGTTTAGAAACTAAATTTGATATTTTCCTCAAATGTATATAAAAACACATTAATCAACCCAGCTTCTAAGAAAAGTACAACCAAGCTGGTTGAATAGTAATTTGCGAGAAATGCGTCAGACACTTCACTTATTGAAAGAGGCGAGTAATAAATATCCAGATATTAAGGTTAACTATACAAATTATAAACGCAAGTATAACTTGGAAATTCAGAATGCCAAAATAAATGCAAATGCCAATTATATTAAGGGATCTGGCAATAAAGCAAAGGCCTTTAATTAAACCACCTAAACCCATCTGTGATCCGTCCTGTGGTATTGACGCAAATAAATTCAACGACTCCTTTACTGAAGTGGCTACAAATTTTGTAAATAAATTACCCGGTAGTAACTTTGACGCAATAAACTGTCTTCTTTTGAGAAACCCTAAACCATTCAAACATTATTTTCAATTTGAGGAAGTTAGCACTGTCGTAGTTAGAGACACAATTAATAAATTAAAATCATCATCTAGTCAAGATGTCTACGGTACGAGTACTAGATTATTCAAACATATTATTAATATAATTATCAACCCACTAACTAAACTGATTACTTATTGCATATCCACAAGCACTTTTCCATCATGCCTTCAACGGGCATGTGTAATACCAGTTCATAAGAAAGGTGATGTTAATGATACCGACAATTATCGCCCTTACTACCTATTATTTCGAAAGTCCTTGAAAGAATACTATTTATACAGATGGTTGACTTTCTGGAAACGAACAAATTTTTTTAAAATGATCAGTACGGTTTTTGCAGGGGAAGGTCCACTGGGCAGGCAATCAGTGCCCTCACACAGACAATCTATGAGGGTTTCGAATTGGGGAACTACTGTGCTGCGACTTTCATAGATTTGTCAAAGGCATTTGATTGTGTATCCACATGATAAATTCTTATTTAGCTAACAGAAAGCAGATGATATACCTCAACGGAAAGTTGTCAAGCGAGACTGAAGTAAGGTGTACCTCAAGGGTCAATTTTGGACCCTTACTCTTTATAATTTATATAAATGATCTGCCTCAGCAAAATTGCGATAGTTCTACTATTTTATTTGCTGACGATACAACTCTTCTCAGCTCGGCGTCCCTCAAATGTGACGCTATTACTAAATATAATAAAGCTGCCAAAACTGCATCTAATTGGTGTACTGCCAATCAACTAACAGTAAACCCAGACAAGTCAAACACGGTTATATTCTCTTTAAAAACACATATTGTTCCAAGTGTTGCAAAGTTTTTAGGTGTTTACCTTGATTCAAAGATAACTTGGAATAAACACGAACATGAAACTGTCAGCAAAGTCTGTAAATGTATATATTTACTAAGATCTTTAAAAAAACATCTGCCTAAATATGCTCTTAAATCTGCATATTACGCTTATTGTGAGTCTCACCTTATATATGGGATTTTATCATGGGGACACTCCAGTTGTATTAAGAGGCTATTTGCTCTACAACGTAGAGCTATTCGTATACTTGCGTCTATTGATTATAGAACAGAATGTCAACATGCATTTATAAATCTGGAAATTTTAACACTACCCTGTATTTATGCGTTGGAGTGTCTTACGTATCTTCACAAAAAAGCCAACACCTATAAGCAACAGTGTCGGGGTCATGATCACGACACCAGATCAAGTGACTTGATTAGATTATACTTTCAAAGGCTCGCTAGATCTCACAATGGTATAAAATCACTATAGTCCAAAACTTTACAATAATTTACCGAGCAATGTAAAAGGGCTCCCGCTAGTAAAGTTTAGACACATACTTAAAAGTTATTTTCTGAAATATACGGTTTGCTATTTAACTATTTATTCGATTTATGTACCTCTTAATATTTTTATTTGTCTTAATATTTTGTTTGATTATTAAAAACTAATGTGTTTCCATGTATGTATCTATTTATTAGCATTAATATTCTGTAAATGTCTGACGCGTGTAAACATAATGCAATAACACAAATAAACATATTATTATCATTATTATTATTATTATACAATGAATTCCAATTACAATTCGTTACTTATATATAAATGTGGCGCAAGTAAACACTTTACAAAATCGCATTAAATAATTTAATTGCAAAGTTTGGACACTAGGCCATTATCAAAAATAATGTAGAAGCATTTTTTATATATAATTACATTTGTAAATTATTCTTGATAATGGCCTAGTGTCGAAACTAGGCGAATAAAAAAATTAAGTGATCTACACAAGTGCCAAAAACATTAATTAAGCAATTAGGTTTACTAAAAAAGTATTATTTTATATTAATTTAGATAACAGATAATTGCACAAATTGTGCAGGACAACTGAGTGGTGCATTAGTTCATATATGCCCTAACAAGGTTGGCAGTATAATAACATTATCATCTATTTAACGAATTTAATAGTTGAGAAGAATAGAATTTAAATAGCAGGTATTTTAAATACAGGATATACAACACTTTAAAATTCTGTTTGTAAAATTTCTAGAAAACGAAATTTTTGTCTAATACAATTTTAATGCATATTCGTATATGATTGGTGATCTTGAAATCTGGAAATCTGTTATAAAATTTATCTAGTAATAGATATATGCATAATCTATTTAAGCATGATAATATCTCGAAAATTAACCAAGGTAGGAATCTAAAAAGATGATATTGATCAATGATCTATTTAATTATTGAAATTGCTTTGGTGTTATAAAATTCTTGATATTCAGTATTTTATACAGCTGCGTCTTTGGGCCAGATATTAGAATCTTATACATTCTTTACATCATCAATTGGGAACGACACCTTAAAGGAACAGGATTTATCGTCCCTCCTCAGCTGTTCACAGTGGAAATCGATAGGGGACGTTAATTTTAAAAATTGGAGAACACTATCACTAGTAGTCGACGGGTTGATGCGGAATACGGGTAAATATTTACGTTTAGGAATAGCGGTTACACTTTCGACTTCGTAGGCCTATGTTTATTTTCATTAGAATTCTTTATTTCTCGTATTTTCTTGAATTGCTGTTGCTTTTCTGTATTGTTAGTGATATTTAATCAGCATTTCGCACTAATGCAGTCGGTTAAATACTCTCCGGTTTACTTATGTCATTGTACATCGTATGCGCTACGCTGATGAGATCCAAAAAGATCGAAACTGGTCCGTGGCTGTTGTTGACGGGGAACAATATTTAATATCTACATTATTATTATTGTTATTATTGTCGCTGTTGACAGATCCCTTTAATGTCGGCGGTTATCCACCCATGTGGGATCTAGTCCAACATTTGGACAATAGATAGTACTTTTATGGTTTTATCGTATCGATGGCAAACTGTCAATTTCCTCGTTCACCTCGGCGACGTCTAACCATTTTACTACCATCGTGGGCAAACAAACAAAAGTGCTCGATTCATCGCTAAAGATAACCTGCCTCTATTGATAGACCCATTGTAGTCCCTCATTGCACCATTTAACATTAACTGATTTACACGATAAAATGGTAATGTCACTGCTAAGTTAATTTACCAAAATAACAATAACATTTCTTTCATTTTTTATACTCGAAGGTAAATTGATTAAAAAGTTACCATGATTTTTTGTTGATATTTTAATCATTTCTTAGTGATATCTAAAATTTTTCATAAAAATTGAGCGACGAATTCTTGGTGTTCTTCTACTTATGGCGGCCAGTATAAAATCACCATATGTATATATTTAGTGTTTAGGTAATTTAATATACAGTTTAATAACAATAACATAATAGCAAAACTATTGAATTATTACGGTTTGTATAAAATAACAATTAAGTATATCATATTCTTGTTTCTCATTAATCACTTGGTGAACATTATGTTAATATATAGGTTTTATAATTAAAATCACTTGGTTGTTCTTGATAATGGCAATAAGCTGAAACTAGTCGAAAATAAAAAAAATATTTGTGAAACAAACCAAGTGATTTTAATTATAAAACCTATATATTAACAATTAACTATCTAACAAAATAATAGCGTTTTGTAAGCAAATGTAAAATATTGCTTGTTTCTATGAATAAATTCTGAGATTAGGTGACATTTGGGCAGACATAACAATTAATGGATACTGCAATGTTTTATTCTCACAGAATTGAGATCTGGAGAATCATTAGACCGATGCAGTACATATAGCTGCCCATGCGTCTTTCGTTCGTTTCATTATCGGTATTAAGGCATACATCTGGAATGTTAAGATATAGAAAGTGAAAAATTATACGATAACGTAGTGATGAGAAAATTCGTAATAAAAACAATATACAGGGTGGACAAAAAATTTGAATCGATAGCTACGACGAGCAGAGACGGTAGGGTGGGGCGGATTGGTTACGAAGCGCAAGAGCGGCCAATGGGAATTCAGTACCATGGCGTCGTTCAGCGATAAACAACGTGCGTTCTGTGTACGCGAGTACTGCCGCAACAACGATTCCTTTAACTCTAGCGCAACAAAAATTTTGCGCTCATTACAACATACGGCGTAAAAAAGAAGCTCAATTGATTCGAAAATGAGTACACAAGATTGAGGAGACAGGTTCAACAATTAATCAACCATGATCCGGTCGACCTAGAACATCAAGAGATCCCGAAAACGTCGAGCGTGTAAGAGCGTTTATTCGTGAATATCATGGACTCTCTACTCGGAAGCGGTCTAACACTTTAGGTGAGTTGTCAGCAAGAGGCATTATTGGTCCATACTTTTTTGAAGATCGCCGAATAAATGAATGTAGATTGCCATGCTACAGAATTTTTTTTCACCAGCGCTACAGGATTTCAAAGGTTTGAATCAACGATCGTGGTTTCAGGAAAAAGGGGGAACATGCCATACTCCACTTCCAACAACTCATTAAGTGCTGTTCGCGAAATTTTTGGACAAAAGAATCTATCAAAAAACTGAAGAAAATACAATAGATGAAGTTCAATGCAGATTTAGAAGAGGAAGAAGCACTCAAGATTAAATTTTCATACTGAGACAATAAAGCGAAAACATAATAAAGAAGAACAGAGAGGCACATGTATGTTTTGTAGACCTAGAAAAAGAATTCGAGAGCAGAATAAAGAGAGAAGATATCGTAAGAACTACTAACGAGGAATCAACAGAGTTCACTACAAAAATAGGAGTTAAGCAAAGATGTGCCCTAAGGCCACTCCTTTTCACACTAGTGTTAGATTCTGCAATAAAAAATTCAAAAAAATTGAAATTAGGATTTTGGAAGATGAGACGGACGAAAATAATAGAACTACTATTGGCAGATGATATGGACATAGTAGCAGAAACCGAAAAAGACATACAACAAAATATGCAAATACTAAACATGGAACATGCAAACATAAATATGAAGATAAACCTACAAAAGACAAAATCAATGGTAATAACAAAGGAGCGTAAAATAGAGAATATTATTGTACCTGGGGACAATAATCGAAATCAATTGCGAGCTAGACAAAGAAATAGAAGACAAAGTACAAAGACAAAAAAAGAGAATAAATGCAACAGAGATGATATTTCTTAGGAAGATAGAAAACAAGATATAACCAGACAAGGCAAAAAATGAGAAAATTAGACAGAACCTAAACATCAAGCCAATTAATGAAAGAATAGTAGAGGGACAGATGAGATGGTTTGGACATATAACCGAATGAAATCTGAAATAAACACGAAAATGATATATAAAACAAGGGTACAAGGGAGGAACCAGAGAAGAAGACCGAGATAAATATGGAATGATGGAATAGAGAGCAGGGGAATGAATTGGGAAGAAACAAAACAGCTAATAATAGCAAAAAGAGATGGAAAGATTAAATACATATTTTGGTAAATTACAGTTAAATGTATAATTTATTGAGTTTTGTTAGTTTGTAAATTAAATTAAAGTATAACATTAGGTAATTTTAAATTATAATACTTGTTATGTTTCATATTGTTGTACAACCTATCTTATATGATATAACCACATATTCTACACTTTTTAAGAGAAGTTACGATATTATCAATTTCTAGACCATCCCTAGTTTATGGATTATATGAATGGGCCACATTATATTGTGTATTTTATAATATATCATTACAAATTGCAATTGAATGTTCTTATGTGTTTGGATTGTCAAATCACATCAAACCTATTTAGTGAAGTGGATGACACATTACCCTTTTTATTTTTACTAACTAAAATAATATAGTTTTAAAAGACGATTGTTATGACTTAATTTCTTACATATCAAATACTATATGATTTTTTAGATTTGATATATAGCTCTATAAGGATGCAATTTTTTAAACTAAAATGGGATAAAATATATGATTTACGTATTTGTAGATGGTTATAATAGTGTCCATCCATATAAAAAAGTGGGCAGAATTGGCAAGGAATGCTGATTGGAGATGCGATTATCCGCTTCGGTGAACAGCTTCCAGGGCTAGAGTGGAACATTTGAAAAATTAACTCTGTCCGTTCTTTTAAGCTAAACTATTGTAAAATATATGTTTTATATGTTGAATATTACTTTTGTATCATTTCCTTTATATCACATCTTTTTACATTCAAAAATTTCCAAACCTCAACATTTTTAATAGAATGGGAAATGTATTATATTTACTAGTAATGTTTTTAACTGTTTTGTATTAATGCTTTAAGCGTATAATATTAAATGATGGAATAACCCTGTTTGAGAAGGATTTAAAGTAAATAAAGTTTAATATCTACAATAAGTTGTATATGTTCATATAATTTATCGTTACTATGGTAACACAATTTGCGTTACTTCTTAAATGTATTATTGTGCGATAAAAGCAATATAATTGATATTTATTATGATTTAGTGTTTGTTTAAGCTATGCATTTGATATTTTATAAATAATCACGGCACTATTTTAAGTATATATTCTATAGCATAGAAACAACAGAAACATTTATACATATTAGGTAATTTTGAATTAGACAACTTGTTATTTTTTATATTGTTGTATTTATTTTTCTGACATATATTTTAATCAGCAACGATAGTTTTCAAAAGAATACAAATTTTAACTTTAAAATCATCGTCGCTGATCGAAACACATGTCAGGAAAATAAATACAATATGAAACATAAGTGTTCTAATTTAAAATTTCATAATTTTATAATTTCATTTCATCAAGAGTGCAGCGAACAATCTACCTCACATATACATATAATATCAAAAGCTTTTTAATAAATATTTAAAGTTCATTTAATACCTATCAAACTAGAAGCATGTTAATAGAATAAGAAATACATATATAGCACATAACCGTGAGGAATATTCCAAATCAGTCTCTTCTCGAGAATTTCTAGTAAGTCCATCCTGATCATTGATCTCTTTAACGGAGAACTAGTAGTATTTGAAGTACATTCTCGTTAAATGTATGTCCATGTATGTCCATTTGATTTGATTAAATTTTTGCATGGAAATGATGGTGGAGACCGCTACTATGTGGTAGTTCATTATAAAACTAGTTTTATTTACTCTTTACTTTTTTGCAAATTATTTGCCATTATTTAGAATTAAGTTTTAAAATTTTTAAAATAGTTGGACAACGCCTTCGGTATAATCCTATAGCAAACATAAACATTAACAATAAAATATATTAAAATCCTTCAGTTCGTTGTAGAAAATTAACTAATAATTTAAAAATACGAAAACATTTCGTGAATCTACAACAATGAGTCTTACAAATGCCACAAAACAAATTATTTGTTGAAACAACTACTTCTCTGGCTAATACGTCGATAGACATTGAATGATACAAATGTAATTTGCGTGTTACGAATAGTACAACTATTAAAGCAACTCTAATTTAAATGAAATTATTTCTATTGAATAAACTAATAAGGTATTAGCCAGAGAAGTAGTTTTAACAAGTAATTTGTTTTGTAGTCTTAGTAAGACTCATTATTGTAGATTCACGAAATGTTTTCGTATTTTTAAATTATAAACACTTGCCTCTCAGAACTTACCTTCTCTTCTGATCATATACCAGTCATAATTACCATATCATGTGACACATAAACACCACACAGTATTTTAAAACTACATAACACATTACATAATACAAATACAAAAACACAAACTGGTTACACTTCAAACAACTCACCTAAAACACATAATGTACCTATATATTCAAATTAAATAAACATAGCAGATCACAGATACAATCACATAAGTATTAAAAACATACGAAACACACAAGTATTCAGCAAACCACTTCCTGCACAAATCATTAAACTAACAAACTAAAACCCAACTATTAAAACTACTATCTATTATCTAGACAACTTCGTGAATCAATGTAACATTTTTTCTCTTTAATCCAATATCACATATGACATAGTTATTTCTATAAATGAGTAATAGTCATTTTAAGTTTTATTATAAATTAAAAAAATAGTTAGCCATGAAAAAGATAAAAGTAAAACAATTACAGTTGTTTATAATAATAGCCATATTGTGTTACAGAGATAAATAAAAATGAATAAACAGCATAAAGTAATTCTATAATTATCAAAATGATAAGAGAAGAGAAATTTTAATATTAAAAAGTAATACAAAAAGTCCACTATTATTATTATTGTGGCATAAATTATATCTTTTTAAAACTGAATTTATGGTTTTTTTACTGTTCTCATGTGAATTGAATTAAATGTGTCAACAACAGCTGGTATATGATGCTCCACGGATTGATACGATTTTCGATACACTTAATATAAAAAAAACTATTTCTTAATATGAAAATAAAATATAATATTACATCATATTTCTGGGGACATAAAATGTTGTAGGAAATAATGCCCTTCGGCCCTCGGGGTGTACACTGTCGACAGCAGGAATTATTTCCTTACTAACGTCCTTAGTACCTTAATAACTATAATGAAAAGACAAAAACAAATTGAAGTTAGAAATTTTATATGCAGCCAATGTAAAAGAAACTACACAATTCAAAACTCAACTTCATTTTGTAGTCGTACTTGTTGCATCGACCTTACTTACACCAATATTACTATACCACTTGCAAAGATAAACGATTCGATTAGAGTTTTACATTTAATTCACATATTCACATGTAACAAAAGTTTGTGATAAGGTATTAAAAATATAGGGCTTTTGTGTGTGTTTATCGGTGGGTGCTGTATAACGAATGATCCTACTGAGATGAAACTTTAAACTTAAGGTTTTATTGTTAAAAACTGGAACTGAAAGCTTATGGTGAACATTCATAAAACGGAAGTGGATGTTTATTCGAGGCGTTTTTCGTTTTTCTCGATATTTTTCTAAATTTAAAAAATATTACATAACTTTTCAAAGAAAACTTAATGGAAATGAGAAACTTAAGAAGTTTTATTAGAACATGTTTTTCATGTACTTAACTTGGAAGGAAATAATTTGATATTATACTATATGAGTAACATGAAATTTTTATAACAAATAATTGCAAGTCAATTGCACTGATTTCTGAAAAAAAAATCTGTGTCTGTGTGTGTGTGTCTGTCTTCTGTCGGTGGGCGCGGTATCTCTAAAACGAATGATCTGAATGGAATGAAACTTTAAACTTAAGGTTTTATCTTTAAAAACTCGATCTGAAAAGCTTTTGGTAAACAGACATAAACCGGAAGTGGTTGTTTACTCGAGGCGTTTTTTTGTTTTTTCGTGATATTTTTCTAAATATGAAAAATTTTAAAAAACGGTTTAAACAAAAGTTAAAGGGAATGAAAAACTGAATAGGTTTTATTTGAACATGTTTTCATAAAATTCTTAACTTTCGAGAAAACGAATAAAAATTAAAAATTTTGATATTTTTGCCAATTGCTAATAAACTATGGAGTTACATAAAATTTATATAACAAATAATTGTAGAGAATTCAATTATTATAATTATATTATTACGAATAACATGTTTGCGTAAACCTCATAGTTTTCGAGATAAATATAGGGAAAGTACTATGATGGCCACATCACCATTTATTGTTATATAGTCTCATAGTTTTCGGGGAAAATATAGGTAAAGTGCTATGATGGCAATTATTATCAATTTTTATCACATTCATGTTTTTTTCGACATTACTTTTCTCATATTAATCTATATTTTTGTAATTCCTTATACGTTTGATTATGGGTACATTTTTTTGTGGTATCAAAGTACAGTTTCTTTTAAAGATCATGACTACAAGATTTACCACGTAATAAGTTATGACTTTCACCATCAACCATATTCTACGATTCTTTAATTTTAAGATGTGTTTTGTCATGAAATTTATTTCTTAACGTCGAAAAAATGAAACAAAAAATAAAATGTATTAATTTATGTCTTAAAAGGTTCAATTTAATTCAATTTAATTTATTGGTGCATTAACAAATATGTTTTACACACGTCATATACAAGTAATAAATTTAAAAATACGAAAACATTTCGTGAATCTACAACAATGAGTCTTACTAAGACTACAAAACAAATTAATTTGAAACAACTACTTCTCTAGCTAATACTTCGACAGACATTGAATAATACAAATTAATTTGCGTGTTACAAATAGTACAACTATTAAAGCAACACTAATTTGAATGAAATTATTTCTGTTGAATAAACTAATAAATGATAAAATGTACTTTAGATTGTTTAAATGTAACTATAACATGAATAATTATGAAAAATGAATTTTAAACTGATTTCATTAAATTAAATTAGCAAAAGCAATTAAAAAATCTAGCATTCAAGTTTATAATCATCTGCAGACACGTGTTTCGAACTTTCGCTCTCTTCAGTACAGCTTTATTATAAAATTGATTTTAAATACAAATAAAAACACTTACTAAAATAAATATAATCATTATATTTATTTTAGTAAGTGTTTTTATTTGTATTTAAAATCAATTTTATAATAAAGCTGTACTACAAATAAAAACACTTACTAAAATAAATATAATCATTATATTTATTTTAGTAAGTGTTTTTATTTGTATTTAAAATCAATTTTATAATAAAGCTGTACTGAAGAGAGCGAAAGTTCGAAACACGTGTCTGCAGATGATTATAAACTTGAATGCTAGATTTTTTAATTGCTTTTGCTAATTTAATTTAATGAAATCAGTTTAAAATTCATTTTTCATAATTATTCATGTTATAGTTACATTTAAACAATCTAAAGTACATTTTATCATTTATTAGTTTATTCAACAGAAATAATTTCATTCAAATTAGTGTTGCTTTAATAGTTTTACTATTTGTAACACGCAAATTAATTTGTATTATTCAATGTCTGTCGAAGTATTAGCTAGAGAAGTAGTTGTTTCAAATTAATTTGTTTTGTAGTCTTAGTAAGACTCATTGTTGTAGATTCACGAAATGTTTTCGTATTTTTAAATTTATTATTTAATTTTCTACAACGAACTAAAGGATTTTAATACATTTTATTAGTCATATACAAGTAATAATAATACAGTAAATGTATAACTCTAATGATAAGTAATTGAGATGATGCTCGCGTTAGATTACCAGGTATTAAAAAAATACTTTTACAATTAGAAGGTCACGCACATTTAAGTGATAAATATATAAAAAAATAATAATGAATTAAAATGTCAGATTAAAATAGATTAAAAAAGGAAAAACCCGTTAAACTTACATAGGACCTACACTCGCAAATACATAAAAGAATAAATAAATAAATAACCGTAAGATTAAATAAGACGTACAAACAAACAAATAAATATTAAATTAAAAAATCGGCGTTAAAATAGATAAAAATGCAAGCATAATAACTTTAAAATTGAAATATTTCATAATTGATACTGGTAAAGCTACACTCTTGATGGAACGAGATATATAAATATAGTCTGTTCGTTGGATATTCCGTCGTACATCACAAACTATCGCTTCGAGAAACGACGCAAACACATTCAGTCTGATAAAGTAAACCAAATGCGTTAGAAAAAGAACGCACTGTAAAACTTTCGTCTTTTTTTGAAGCGATAGTTTGTGACGTACGACGGAAGATCCAACGAACAGACTATATGTAAAATATTTCAATATAAAATTCCGAAATAAATTACAATAAAACTAAATTCTAAAATCTAAAAATGTAAACATATCAGTTATTTTTGACAAGTACAGACACGAGTTTAAAATATAAAGCATAATAGATACATGTGCATATAAATAAACAATACAATAACAAATAATAAATAATTATAGAAACAACTAAATTATGACAAACACGAGCTAAAATCGTAATCGAGGTACTCCTACCAACTATAAAAGGCTCGTGCAATGGGGAAAGCTTTTATACTTTTCAAGAATATAGTATCGCGTTAACTTTTAATTTGTTTCGGAAGTAAATACATTATAAAATTTTATAGCGTGAATCTAACCCCAGATGAGATCTAGTTAATCTGGTGTATTTCGTAAATATATGAACAAGGCTAAGTAAGCACCTGCATTTCTCTGAATGCTTTACGACAATCTTTGGTATTATTATATCCCGATATAATACGAATAACTCTGCGTTCTAAGTCTAAAAATACGATGCCTAATGGTTGAATGTCCCGCTTATTTTCATATACTTCTTTGCAGAGAGAAAAGGTAGGAGTAGTCGTCTTGGAGTCATTTAATTTTATCTTATTACTTAGAAATCAACGCGATGCAATTTCTTGTGATTCAACATGCAACCTCGATACTGCTTCTAACTGTTTAGATGTGTCGATGAGTGTATCATATAATATTAATTTGGCATTTGCAGTAGAGCCCGGTAGGTCATTCACTTAAATTAAGAATAAAAGAGGTCCCAGAATAGAGCCCTGTGGGACACGATGTACAATGGGCAAGGGATCCGATAAATAATTATCAACATTTACACGTTGTACATTGTAAAAATAAAGTTTGCGTAATAAAATTTGACACAGTCAAAGGCTTTTGACGGATCGAGAAAGCTTGACATTAAAACTGATCCTTCTTCGAAATAAGCAGTTACCATTTCTACTAGTTTTAGAACCGCATCAGAGGTGACTGTTTCCCCTTTCTTAATCTAAACTGTTCAGTTTTTAATAGCTTTGTGTCTTCAAAATAGTCAATCAATTCCACTTGAAGGATGTTTTAAAGATTTAAAATATAGGAAGTAGTGAGATAGGGTAGAAGTAATCAGGATCGTCATATTCGACTGTTTTAAAAATAGGAATAACTAAACCTTTTTTCAATGCATTAAGGAAAATATTTTTTTATGCACAGATTTTTAAGATGTTTGTCAACAGTGAAATGATAACGTCTATTACCGATTTTATTGCATTACAAAGGAGTCCATAGATGTCTCTACTTTTACTGTTACTTAATTTATTTATGACATCTCTAACCGTAGTAGTAGAAACTTTTGAAAATTTAAAATTGCATTTAAAATTACAGTTGGGAGGGTTGTTACACATAAAAATTACAGCATCATCGGTAGTTTTGGATAATGTTATAACAATATTGTTTGCAATTTCAGAAAAGAATGTGTTAAAATCTTTAGCTGATATGTTTAAATTTAAATTTTAATGTTGAAATACTCCCGAGTATAATCTACTGATAATAGTAAAATATAATTATAGATTCCATATATTATATCTAAACATTTTTCTTTTATTATAATTAGCATTTATTCCAATTGGGTACACGCATACAATTTTTATATCAATAAATTTATGTTATTCATCATCTTTGGCAAGTGGCTTCTCTTAGAACATTCAAGAAAGTACTGGGCTGCTGTCTAGTTCGCGGTTTATTTATACCTGTCGGGGTACCCCCTCCGGCTTTACGTCTTGTTTGGCTGCGTGTGATTGGTCTGCTTATAATTGTTTGTGTGGAAGTATGTGTGTCGATCGTATTTGTATGGTTACTTTTTATGAGATTTTTGTGTGTTTGATGATTTTTCAATATGTGTTTCCATGTGTTTGAGAGGCGTTGGGAATCGTCTCTTTTGTTCATTTTCTGGGTCGTATTTCTATTTCCAGTGCTTCTCGTATGATACACATGTCGAGGTATTTTGTTTTGGCTAATGTTCTGGTGTTTATGAAGTATATGTGATGTCCCGTGTCTAGGTAGTGTTGTGTCAATGAAGATGTGGTTTGTTTTTGTTATACGGAGTTCCTGTGTTCTTCTATTCTGGCTGCAATGCGTCTATTTGTTTGTCCAACGTATGACTGGTCGCAATCATTGCATGGTATACTCCTTGATTTTCGTGTGGGATTTTGTTTTTGTGTTTATTTGTCACGTTCTTGATTTTTGTTGTGGTTGTGAAAGCTGTTGTTATGTTGTGTTTTTTGAGGATGCGTGCGATTTTATCTGTGGTTCCTTTTATTTATGGATTTTCTATTAATGGAGTACTGGAGTTTGTTTTGATAAATTTTGAGAGTTAGGCCCAGAAATTTTATTTTCCCATCCTCGTCTGTTTCCATTGCAAATTGTATATCTGCTTTGATTTTATTTAATTCTAGTAAAAATAAATTAAGTTGTCGCTGTGTTCCATCCCAAATGCAAAAGACATCATCTACATATCTGCACCAAAATAGGATATGGTTCGTCAATGTATTGTTTCCATCCTTTCCAAATAGTTTCTCTTCAAATGATTTCATGTATATTTCTGCGAATATTGGTGATGTGGGAGAGCCCATAGTAAGTCCATCTACTTGTAAAAATTTGTCATTGAACCTAAAGTGTCAGGAAAATGAAAATAAAAGTAACAATATAGAAAATAACAAGTGTTTTTCTTCACCAACATCTACTAATTGTTGTATAGTCGTGGAATTATTGTCAATGAATTTATAGTACTCAACAAATATTTATAAGGTGTGCAGTTATGTTACAAAATTGAATTGGTGCAGCTAAGGGTTATAAATAAATTAGTTTTTGAAAGTAATGAAAGTAAGGTTTTTAATAAATTAATGTTTGTCCGAATATTTAGTTGTTAAGGCTCGTATAATCACTGTGTTCTTTAAGTTATATTAAAAGTAATAACACCTTTTACTTATGTGATAATATTTATAATAATTTAATGACATATACGTCTAAAATAAGTGACTTAACTAAAGTACAATTATTTGTATGAATATGATATTTTTCTTTACATGCAATTCACGGATAAAGTGTATTAGTTATTTAAATGAAATTAAATTTATACATACAGAATAATAACAAAGAGTATTTGGCTAATTTATTAATCTACCGTCGGATTTATTTATTTTTGCATATTAATAATTTACTTTTACATTTTACTTATCATATTTAACTGGTAAAATGAAATATTTGCGGTTTAAAATGTAAAAAGATAATATTTAGTATATTTTAATAATTTATTCTGTATTTTTGCTTTAAATTATAGTTTACCATTGGAGCATAACGTTATATAGAAATGTAAATGGCATTGTAAATAATAGCGAAATAAGTGGACAAGATAAATATCAAATAACACGAAAATGCGACATTTGCCGTTCACAAGCTTCGTTTACGTTCAACGGTAGTTTATCTACTTTTCCCCTCACCACTTCATGCTAATTACGAGCAAACATTACCCACACATACATATACAAAACCATAACATTTCATTATTTTGCTGCTATTTAACCGTATAGAAAATCCTAACTCATTAAAAAAATGAAGCAAATCGTGTGTGTCCACTATATAAATTTGTTGGTATATTAGTGTTGAACTTGCATGTTTTAATCAATTTTTAAATTATTACCAGAAACATTTAAGTATTGGAAAATTGATAAGAATATTTTGTGGGTGTATTGTTTACAATATACAATTACGAAGCCACAGATGTACAGCAGTGTTTTTTCGATGGTGGAACGGAGCGGAGGAGTTTCTGATATCGGTGAGTTTTTTCGTATCACGCGATCAATTTTAATACTTAGCTATTGTGTTTGTGTGTGTGTAAGAGAGAGAGATTTTCATTTTCCGATGCGCGTTTCCTGTTGATCTGTACGAGTTGAGAAAACTTTGAGTTTCTTGTCCGGTAGAGGAATTTTGTGTGTGTATATGGTGCGGGTCGAATTCAAATTTTTTCAATATCTGAGGAAGTTATGAGTTTGGGCCTCTAACATAAATATAAACTGAAATGTGAAATCATAAATATATATTTTTTAAATATTATATATCTTTTCAATGCTTGATTTTATTTAATTTGATAATACAGTTTAACTTAAATAGTTTTTCCTTACATACAATATCAAGAAAAATGCTTAAAAGAAGCTTATAATGCCGGCACATACACAGGGCGTGTCTCTAATTTGGAATAAATTTTGTACATAACAGACAGTTTATTTCTTGAAAATATGCTCGGATAGGTTATATCAAGTTAAACATGTGTGCCAAATTTCAAATTTTTATATTTATATTATAGGACTAATACTCTCCTCGCTCAAATATGCGTCGAATGCGATGCTACACTTCTTACTTGTTTTTATAACTAAACGCCAAAATGATAAACGACAAAAAATGATAAACCCTTTGACATTCCACTTTTAAAATGCATAAAAATGAATTAAGTTGACTTAGATTTAGTCATTTTTCAAATTAGATGTTTGTAAAATATTTTGTAAATGACATTAAATAAAAATTTTAAATTTGGCACACATGTGTAACTTCGTATACTCTTTAAGAATAGTGATAAAAAAATAGGGTTGCTATTGAAAAATAAACTAAAAAAATATTCGATGACGTTACATCTCATATTTGGGATACGCTGTATAAAATTTTATCTACGATCGTACAGAAAGTAGACGCTTTTTGCATCATTTTTCATTGTAAAAGTGACTTTTTAAAGCACTAGTGCTTTTTTACGTTTTTATTGCACGGTAATGTCAAACTGTTTTTATTGCACAGAAATGTCAAATTTGACAGATGAATATATTATAGTACAAATTTTCGACGAAAAACTTATTTTTTTATTAATTGATACAAATAACTAATAAACTATAGATAAAATATAACGGGTGTCCAACAATTATTGCAGTCCCGGGTGGCGTTGGAATCAAAAACGTAGGTCAATTCTTACATGTGCCAAATAAATGAACTGACATTTTAATTGTCAAACATAACTTAAATGTGCATTAAAAATGTCAGTTCATTTATTTGCAACATGTAAGAATCGACCTACGTTTTTTATTCTAACGCCACCCGGGACTGCAATAATTGTTGGACACCCGTTATAATACAAACGAAATGGCAGATTTAAGAACTCTGAAGATTTCATTTAATGCAAGTCGAAGCGATTACAATAAAGCGAACATTCTTTCTATAAATAATAATGGCGGCCGACATTTGTGCAACTTGTTTACTGGTTGCTAAGTAACGCTTTCATTAGTGCACTGCGGGTAAAATATGTTTTCATTAATTGAATTATTGAAATGACATTAAAATATTACTCATATGAACATATTCTTTGAAAATTGCTGCACGATCGAAGATAAAATTTTGTAAGGCACACGTCTAAAAAGTTTCTTTATTGCACTCCTGGCTTTAAAAAAACTCGCTCGTTCCTCGCTCGTGTTTTTAAACGTCAGTTCGTGCAATAAAGCACCACTTTTTACACTTGTACCTTAAATAACTATTATTACATCAAAAAGAGCGCAATTTAAAATACTAATCGACCTATCGACCCTGTATATTGCGTTACTTATCGGGGAACTCAAAATCGATGACCACGTTTTCTCGTCTTTAAGGGCTTTACAAATACTATGCCCTAATTCCATATGAATCAATGATTTAATTTTGGTGTAATAATAAAATGTATTAAAGTTTAATAATTGGATAAAACACGAAAACATGTCTACAACACTGAGTCTTACTAAGACAACAAAACAAATCACTTATTGAAACAACTACTTCACTGGCAATATCTCAATATCTTTTGTATTATTCAGATATTAAATAATAGAAATGTATTATAAATTGCAAGGCTATCGAGGAAACACTAGTTTGAATATATTTATTTCTGCCAAATAAACTAAAAATAATCATTTTGGTGCAGAAAAATACTTATGTTCCATATTATTACTTTAAGAAAAATAAGGATTTTTCTTTACCAAAATTACATATCTGGTTCAATCATGAGGGTAGCTCAACAAGTATCAACTATAAAAATGATATAATATAATTTACATTGATCTAATTAAAAATAAAATAGCAAAAGTTATTAAATAATCTAACACGCAGGATATAAAAATGGCTAACAGGTAAGAATGTACTTACAAATATTTCAAGACAAATATTGTAAGAGACCGAGTGGAGTGTTATGTGTCCTCAGCAGCATTTCATCCCGGATGCTTCATTAAGGCCAAACAAAATTCTCACAACAACCAGACATGCACGATGAACACCGAAGAAGATATTAAGGAGTTCATGTTTCTTAAATAAATCAACAATATCTTAATACATACAATAAATTTATTAGGGGAAGCAAATGAAACACTAAAAGTGAATAACGCGGCACTAATAAGTACTAAAATTATCTAATAAGTTAGAGGACAACGAAAAAAAAGACTATTTTTTTTTAAAACTAGAGCTACTTTTAGAATAGTTAACTACAGAAAATATTGTTTACTTTATAGCTGGCGATTTTAATATAGATTTAAACAGCAAAACAAGAAATACGTTGCAATTCTTAAGTGTCACAGATATATTCTAAGCAGCATCAACCATAAAGAATGCAACTCGTATTTCAAAACATAAGAAATTTCGGACCATCTTGCACAGAAAATCTCATGGGCAGGAAAAAGGGAAAATGTTAAAAATACCAATATTTAAAAAAGACTATACCGGGTGTTCGATAGAAAACGACCAACGCCATAATTTTGTTATTTTTTAACCGATTTGAATTAAGTGAAGAACAAATTGAAGAGCCGATTAAATACTATGAAATGACATTAATTATATATTTTTTTCAAAATTAACTTCATTAACATATGATAGTCAACTTTAAATTTTTAAATGGCTGCATATACGTTTCTTATTTTATTATACTAGATATGATTTTTCTGAATTCAATGATATGTTGATTTTAATTTAATATTTATGTCAGAAAAAAAATAAATCTTATTCATATACTCAATGACAATAGAAGCGTTACATCCAGAAGGATTTATTTATTTAACTTGATTTTTTGCTAACAATGGTAGAATCAAGAATGAAATTGCAAGAAATTTGATTAACAAACAATCTAAAAAAAATTAATAATGTGTTTGGCGACCCCTTTGCTATATATACTCCTGTAGACGTCTGGGCATCGTTAAAATGAGATGGTCGATGTCTTCTTGTGGCATCTCTTTCCAAGCAACTTGAAGTTCATGGATCAAGTATGCTAGAGTCTGTGGAGGACGGTGCAAAGAAAATAGTCTTCTTCCCATTCGTGTGTTCACGGGAACGCAGAAGTCGTCTTCGTGATCAACTGGCAAGGAAGTAGAACTGCGGTATTCTCTGGAACCAACACGCGTTGCAGGCGGCACAGGGGTCCCTGGCAAGGCCCACCTTCGATTAACAACCGCAGGCTTCGATTAAACGGTTTCCCGCAAGTGCTACTTGCTTGAGCTTCCAGAACAGGTGACGTTCGTTCGCCGAAAAGGGTCCGTTTTATTGTTCTGCACTGACAGCTGAACATTTTGGAAAATTATCTCGTTTAGAATAATAAACAATAATGCGGAATTTATGCAAATTATTAATAGGAGCAATAGGTAGCTCAAAAAATGGATTAAAATATAATTGCGCATTTGTTACGACGTTCGGGTTAGCTGAACGCCGGTAACTCATGTTCAATGGGATTTAAATCCAGCGAACGGGGCGGCTACGGCAAAACACCAGCTTCTTGAAGAAAGTTCATAGTTCGACGAATAATATGGGGACTTGCGTTATCTTGCTGAAAAAGCCATCTAAATAAGGCAATTAAGTCAGTCGTTTGACGTCTTCACACAGCTGTCATACTTCCTCGAATTAATAAAAGAGGTGATCGACTACCATAAGCAATAGCCCCCAAACCATTACTCCAGCAGTCCTGTGTATATGCCTCTCGATAATAAACCTAAGATCAGGTCGTTCTTCGCGGTAGCGTCATACCCTTCTACGGCCATCATGCGTGCCTAGACAAAATCGTTATTCATCGCTGTATACGAGATCATGCCATTCTACCTCCCAATGCTGCTGTGCTCTGCACGAGTCCAACTTTTGGCGACAGTTTCTCGCTGTCAAAGGAAGAACAACGAATTTTGGACGGTATTAAAGAATCCCAAAGGATTGAGTGCGGCTATATAGGGTTCGCATACTAATGGGCCTACCTTCTTCTTCAAACCATTGATCACCGATCTTTGATCGATTGTTCTTCTTCTTGCTCCTCTACCTTCTACTGTTCATACCTGACACACACGCACTATAGTAATTGCAGTGGAATTAATACGGCAAGCAATTTCGTGATAGGACATACCGATATCTCGATAAGCAACAATTCGACAATTCGACCCCGGTCAAAATCGCTCAAAGGATGATATTGTGAACGTCTTCAGACTCCAGGCATTTTGTTTAAGCTTAACACAGTCAACGGAAACACGAAAACTAAAAACATCTGTGCTAAACAACTTTTATAAATAGTTTTATTGAAAAAGTGAAATATTTTTTTTGTCACAGTAAATATAAAAGGCACAAGGCTGAATTTGTTGTCAATGTATGTTTTAAATATACTGACTCTGTTGCCAAAAAATCATCCTTCTTGGAGTAGCGCTTTTAATGTCATTGAGTATATTATATTTTCCAATAAATGTAGTGTGCCTTGAAAAAAAATGCAACAAACAAATGTCATTTGTTGTAAAGTAATGTCAACCATTTGTTATTAGTATGTGTTTTACAACAAATGGCATTTGTTTGTTCCGATTTTTTCAAGGCATACTACATTAACAGGAAAATACCATATGAATAAGATTTATTATTATTTTTTATGACATATTTCACTTTACATAAATATTACATTAAAATCAATATATTGAGCATCATTGGATTCAGAAAAATAATATAATAATAAAATAAGAAAAATATATGCAGCCATTTAAATCTTTAAAGTTGACTATCATTTGCCAATGAAGTTAATTTTGAAAAAATACATAATTATTGTCAATTCATAGTATTTAAGCCGTTTTTAGATCATTCAAATCGGTTAATAAATAACAAAATACAAGAGAAAATTTTAACCAATTTTCAGAATGAATTAAATTTGCAAATTGGGAGGATACGAATGTTAATAACTTATTATGGGAAAATTTCTTCTGAATTATAAATCATTGCTTAGACAACTTATGTCCAAAAAATAACATATGAAGTGTAGGGGGCCGAAAGTAAATATTTACAATAATCAGGATATAATTAAATGAAATCCTTTGCAAGATAGTTCATTAATTACAAGAAAATATAATTAATATTAATATAAGAAGAAGCTAGCGATTTGTATAAAATAGTAAATAAGAAATATGACCAATTATTACCTAAGGCAAAAAGAAACGATATTGCAAATAGAATTTTGAATAGCAAAAAGTAAATTAAATTTATCTTTAATGTCGTTAACAAGTATCTAGGTAGGTCTATTAATAAAAATATAAAATCGAAACACAGCTCAATTGATTTTAACAATTTTTTTGTATTGTAGTTAAATCTTAAGTGAAAAAAATACCAGATACAAATACAACATACAACACAGAAAAAAATCCAAATTCATTATTTTTTAACCCAATCACCGAAGGGGAAATTTTTAATATAATTCATAGCCTAAAAAATACAACATTAACAGCATATGATAAAATTAATGCAAATATGATTCATTAAGTCAAGGAATATTCCCCGAGTGTTTAAAATTAGGGATTATTAGTCCGTTTCATAAGAAAGGAGATTGTGAAATGATGGAAAATTAGAGACCAGTTACATTACTGAGCTTATTTTCCAAAAATTTTGAAAATGCCATAGTAAATAGATTATTAGATTTCTTTAACAAATTTAATTTGTTTAATGAAACGCAACACGGTTTTTGAAGAAACGGGCTACAACTACTGCTATATATCCATAACATACATTGACAATATTTCGAGTTCATTGCGACAATTTAATTATTATCTTCTACGGGAGCTCAAGCTACTCAGATAAAATATTTATTTTACTAAAAAGGCTTTGAGAATTATTTAGAATCTCTGTCCGAAATATTCATGCAGAGGATTATTTATAACATTCTTTTATTTCATAATATGTATGTATATAAAATTCTAATTTTCGATTTCAAACATAAAAATAATATAATAACTTTCATAATAACTATAAAAAAAGAAACATGTACCTGTATAGATATCCATAGCACAGACTAACATTATATGAAAAAACAACCTTTTAATGCTGAAAAATATACATTAAATTTGCCAAACAATCTTCAGCTCATTTCAAGCATAAATATATTTTAAAAAGAATCAAAAACCTTTTTAGTTACACTGTACAACAAATTTTTATTTTTTTATTTGCCAGAATTTAAAAATAGCTGATTTCCATAAATTGATTTCAAATATGTACTTATATTTTTTTGCATAATTTTTTTCAGCGAAATAAATAAAAGAAAAGTCGAAATAATGCATTTTATTATAATATTAAAATATCGTGTGAATATAATGTAGGTATGTTACACAATATTTTTATGGTTTGCCCTTATAATTTGTATTAGAAGTCTCCCGTATCCCGTATTAAAGACAAGCTCACTTCTGCCAAATCTTCTGAACATGTATTTACTTGATACTAATGAGCCAGATTTTCGAGGAAGTTATTTTATTATAAAAAAATACTTAGTGTACATTTCTTACGTAATGTATCAGATAAGTGTTGTCAAAATATTACGAAAAAATATTAATGGAATTAATTTGCGTTACAAAAAAATATTATTTTTTATATACACAAGGTGGCACCAAAGTAATGTCATAGTGTGAATTTTGTTATAAATGAATTAAAAGAGCTCTGTTTTCATCAAACGTTTATATAAAAGTGTATTGGTTACATTACTTGGAAAAAAATATATAGCTCAAATGGCCACCTCCCGAGTTGATGCATAATTACGCTCGTTTTACGGCATTTTGAATTTTTACTCGCAAAACATGTAGCTTCAAATTGGCGATTTCTTCTTCAATGTTAGCTTTCAAGTGTTGCAAGGTTCGTGTTTTGTTGTGGTGAACGGGAGATCACTCGAACTGGAAATTGGTGTCTCAAAATCTTCATAGTTTCCCGAGCCGCTTGAGCGGTTGCTCCGTTCTGTTAAAAACAACATTGAAGGTATATGATACTGTCATATTTATATGACAATTACTGTGAGTCGGCACAATCTTGGGTACAATAACCTTTGTCGACCAAGGTCGTTAGAAGGTCACTCACCACGATATATATATATCTGTCATGCTGACATAAATTGCCAGAAAGTTCCTCCAAGAAAATGGACAAAAAAAACATATTAAAAGACATATAAAATATTCCCGATGTGCATAAGGATTGCTCCAAACATCATGGAACAAGAAGGGCTAGAGTGGAAGAACATAATTTGTCATTGTGAACTCCGCCCGTGCTTCTTTCGTCCAAAATTTTAAGTATGATTTTTGTAATAAATTGGTTTTTATGTGTATTCTTTTAATGAAAGAAGACCAAAGTACTGAATAAATAAATAAATAAACACCATAGATGGCCCCTTTTCCACGGTTTTGATAGTTACTGTAGCCTGTTGTGAGGCTATGAAGTGCATCTGCAGTAGATTTGCCAGGTCTCAAACTGGTGCCTGTAGAGCTAATTGGCAGCACACTAAGATTTTCCTTGCATAACTCCCATTAGGTTCTTTTAATAGACCGATGTGTTTGAGTGGACTTTGGATAGGACTTTGTGAAGTATGCCTGTTGGGGTTGTATAAATAACACCCACACAGACGATCTCCATGTTTTCCCTTTGATTTTCTTATATCCTTATTATTTTCAATTTAATAGTGCTTGACTATAGGTATCCGGCCTGTCTGTTTTCTGTACACTACTGAAAGTTTTCATGGCTTGCATCTTAAGGCGACCTAAATTCTTGTACCACCACGGTACCTCTCTGGAGGGAGATCTCCTCTTTAGTGGATAACTGGATTCATCCGCCTATAGGATGTTATTTCTGAGCAGAGCCACTGCTATTTCTAGTCCTTCTATGGTCTGTATGTTGAGGTTGATATCGTGCTCCATAGAGCACTCTCTATGGAGGTTTTAGTCTGTGTTCCTCGGATTTCTATACTTCATTGCGATTTTATGGCCTCTATGCCGAACTCAATCTGCTGATGATCCGACAAAGACGGTTCTTCCACTACATGCCAATTTTGAATTGTACTAGCTGTGAAGGCATTAGATAAAGTGATGTGCAACACCTCCTTTAGAACTTTTACTCATTCTGCTGTTAGGTCCCATGTGGTGAATTCTGGAATGAATGAATAATTAATATCTTTCTTGAGTATTAGAACTGTCCTCGGAGTAAATCATTCAGTTTTATACACCAGACTACAATTCCATCGGTCTTACACTGTTCCACCTTGGATTGAGGTATTTGTTTTTTGAGGTTTCCTTTCAACATGAAACCAAGGCCCTAAGCCACGATACTACATCCTGGAAGGGGTAGGATTGAAATATTTTTGTGGCCCCCTATTCCTTGATACCTAATAGACCTGCGTAGCCGAATAATGCCAAGTTAGGCCGAAAAGTTTGTCGTAAACGGAGCAAATAGTGATTCTATTGAAGGGGATAGCAGTAGGCTATCTCCTCGCCCCAGGATGATCCTAAAGTGGTTTTCACACTATTGGGGTCATCCTAGTGGTTCATCGGAGGTAGTGCAGGACGGTAACGTAAATAAGGCATGTATTTTTTAGACGAGAATGGTCCAGGAACCCAATAGGAATAATACATAATATTACAGTAAAATTTAAGTGCAGAAATGCTCATACAGAAAGTTTAATTTTCTCACTATTAATTAATATAATATTAGTAGTTTGCATTTATTATAGATCCTGAAACTCAAGTTAAAATTTTAAAGGACTCCGGGACACACGATCCTTTATTAGCCCACATGTAATGCGCAAATTAAATAAAAATGTATTAACTGATCAAGGGAAATATAATATTCTTTAGGAAATTATTTAAAAATAATTACGCGTCAAAATTAAAATAATATATGTAAATTTTTCAAGGAAATCTGTAGTAATTTCTTAATTTAGTTTATTTACTTTACAAGACTGATTAAAATTGCATAAAATATATACATAAATACACTAAATCTGTTTTGAAGGCGGAGTTCACGACTGCTTATGTTCTTCGACCTAATACTCACGAAGCGACTGTAGCCAATGAGGCAATATTTTTGCCATTTCTGACGTATTTCGGTCAAATTTTTGGAAACATTATTATTGAATATGTTATTGTCAGTGTAATATTTAATTCATTATTATGTGGATTTACACAATTTTGGCAATGGTTTGACGTTAAGTTAAATTGCAATAATATTGAAAATTAGAGTAATAATAATAATATTAATAATAACAATAATAATAATAATCATAATGATAATACTATTGATAATATTAATGGAAATAAAAGTGATACAAATCGTGATGATAGTTTTGATGGTATAGAATCAGTTATCCAGAGAAATAGATAATATGAAAAATCCCTGGAGTGGACCTTTTTTTTTGTGGCCGGGAGGCGGAAAATCTTTTATAGACTGAGTGTGGGAGTCCCCAGAACTATACTGGTATACCCACTAAAAACCACCTCCCCAAGTCGCCCTGACACCCCGCGGAACCGCCATCAGGCATAACATTACAGGGTGTCAGTGTCGTTGTGTATGTGTGTGTGCGAGAGAGATGTACGTGTGTGTGTAATGAACGGCTCGGGTACGTGGGGTCGCTACTCCTAAATGGCTGTGCACGTCAACCACCCCTGCGGGATGGAGTGGACCTTGATAATATTTAATTACCAGAATGTATCAGAACAGTTCAAAATGGTAAAACTTTTTGTTCTGTCATTAATAAGAAATGTAGGAATATTAAAGTTTTATAGAACTTCAAAATAATAACTAATTCACTTGAACATGGAATATTCCCTGACAAATTAAAAATTGCAATCATTAAACCAATACTTAAAAAAGAAAATTCAGAAAATGTTGGAATTTATAGACCAATTAGTCTTTTACCTGTATTTTCAAAAAACTTTGAAAAAACTATGATCAGTAGAATGAATACATTTTTAACAAACGCAACACCATTAGTAATAGACAGCATGGATATCGCAAAGGGAAATCCAAGTCTACGGCAATTTATGTTTTCATAGAAAATATTATATCGACACAGAAAACATGAAAATGATAATAGATATATTTATCGATCTAACAAAAGCTTATGATTGTGTTGATCATAAGATTTTGCTGTACAAGCTCGAAAAAAAATTGCATTAGACGTAATGCTCTAAACTGGTCTAGTTCGTACTTGAGAAATCAAAAAGAGCGGGTGGTTATTAATGTAAACAGTATTGCGGCCCAATCTGAACCAGCTGTGATAACTACCGGGAACTTTAACATCACCTATACTCTTCTTATTGTTTATCAACGACCTAACTCTTGAAATAAAATCCCATAATAAAACGATTGTTAACTATGCAGAGGACACAAATGTACATGTACAAATTTTATATTTTCCCAGATACAAAAATGGTTTGAAAAAAGCAATTTATTATCAAACAACCAAAAAACAAATGCTCTGCTCTTCAGTTCATATAAAAATATCCACAAAATCGAAACCATAAATTTAGATGATCAAGAAATTAACATATCCAAGTCGGTTAAATTTTTAGGGGTTCACATAGGCAGCAGAATAAACTGTAAAAATCATATACAAAAAACTGAAAGTGAGCTCAGGTCTGTTCTATACTCTCTTAGAGAGCTTTGAAAATATCTAAACAATAATCGGTGGTGAAAACAGCGTACAACGCCAACTTTGACAGCATAATGAGATATGGCATAATATTTTGGGAAAATAAGTCTTCCTCCAATGGGGGTTGGACATATTATCAGCCCACCTATCCAAAATCTTTAGGGCATGTATGTATGATTCACGCTAACCAACATGCATAAACTCAGGAAACTGCCCTCTCCACGCATGGTCTGAACCCCACAGTTAGTGTGTTGATCAAAAGCATGCTGGAGAACAGGGCAGTCACAGTAAATGTAGGAAATACCACTTTCAGAAAGATCGTTGCTATATGCTGCCCACAGGGTAAAGTACTCCACTCCTGTGGAACATAGTTGTTGACAGCCTACTGCGGCGACTTAACGGTAATGGCTTCCACACCATAGGACGGGCCCCCTATCGCGCTAACACTGAAATGCCTCACTGATATCCTCAAACAGAATACTCTCAAGACGCTAAAACAACGTTGGGACAACACCTCAGACTGCAGACAGGCCAAGGAAGTAATGCGCTCACCCAATCTGAAAGCAGCTGAATACTATCTGCGACTGTTCCGGGGGAATCTGCGTCTTGTCACAGATATCCTCACGGGTCACTCTCAGCTAAGGAAACACTTGCTTACTATGGGGCTTGTGGAAACCCCCATATGTAGAACATGCGGAGAAGAGGAAGAGACAGTGGTACATGTGTTAACCACCTGCCCAGCTCTAGCCCACCTTAGAGAGTCCATGCTAGGGGAGCTCTGGCTGAACATAGCTAACATTAGGGAAACCCCTAGAAGCGTTGTTCTATCTTTTACTCGTTGTAATGTTAAAACATTATCATCACCTTAAGAATTGTTGCATGGATAATATGTATGCATTGCCATGAATTTTTCGAACAGTTTTTGTTTTTAAATAAAGATAAATGCTTTTTTCATGTTGATGTACTATGCAGTTACTTTTATTTTTTGTCTGGAAACAGATTCTATGCAATTTATGAGGTCATTTGCTCTGGATGTTGTCCCTGAGTGTTTTTTGAAAGCGTATTGTATATGATTTTGTTTTTTATTATGTTGCTGTTACTTTGTATTTGTATGACTTTTTATAAAATTTTGTTTACTGTCTTTAGTAATGCAATGGGTCGGTAGTTTTCAGGATTGATTGTGTCTTCTTTTTTTATGAATTGCTATGATTTTGGCAGTTTTCTTGTATTCTGGGTATTTGCCTTCACCTATATTTATAATTTTGACGAATATTCGGGCAAGTGTGGTTTTGTTCCGTTTTAGTATGTAGTTTGTTGTTCACCACAAAAAAACTATTAGGCTGCTAATGAAAAGAATAGCAAATAACAAACATGAAACAAGCACTACTGCCAAATGTCATATGATAAAATGGTGCCAAATTCAAATCCGTCCTTACTTCTTGAACACCCTAAACATAAAAATTCAAAATAATCCATTTATAGTGACACCCATCAGCGGATTTGTTGAAAAATAATAAGTGTAATATGTAATAATTTAAAATATGCAGTATTTTCTCATTAAAAATGAAATAGTCAAACTTGAATAAAATAAAGTACCGAATAATTACTATTTAGATAACAAATCTGTTAGATTTTCAAATTGGTTTTATTGTAAACACTACATATGTTTCGCTACACTGTTACTTCTTCAGGTGAAGAAAATATACAAATAAAATACAAATTATTTCTTATATACTATGTTGTTATAAATTGGGGATTGACAATTTTTAAGAGAGGGGAGTTGGACAATTCTACTTGGTCGTTAGTAGATGGCCGGTGTGAAAATATCTATTTATTTC
This sequence comes from Ontholestes murinus, assembly GCA_963969525.1. Lineage (NCBI taxonomy): Eukaryota > Metazoa > Arthropoda > Insecta > Coleoptera > Staphylinidae > Ontholestes > Ontholestes murinus. The sequence continues at coordinate 20,559,974 of OZ018397.1, read as the reverse complement.
CAGATTTTGCAATATATTTAGTTTTTGTCCTTTTTTTCTGTATGGAGGATCTTAAATTCGGGGTTGAATGTATGATTATGCTCTATCAGGTGATTCGCATATGTCGATGTCTCTTTTTGATTGATGAAACATTTGTGATGTTCTCCAATCCTCTCTTCAAATGCTCGTCCGGTTTGACCTACGTAAACTATAGGGCAATTCATACATCTTAGCAAATACACTCCACTGTGTATTTTTAATTGTTATATCTTTATTATTTTTTATTATTTTTGATAGGCTATTTTTTGTTTTGAATGATATGTTAAAGTTAAATTTTTTAAGCTTTTTTGCAATTTTTTCACTTAATGAACCATTAAATGTTATGGATGAAAAGTTTATTTTTACTTCTAGTTGACAAGGAAATATTAAATTATTTTATTTTGTTTTCCTTGTAATTGTATTATGTATATTTTTATTTAAAATAAAGTTTTGTTTTTTCAGCTATTATTATCAATCGGTTATTGTTATCAAAAAGTCCCGTTGTGATCACATTAAGCGGAGTGCACTGTATTTTATTAATAATTGTTTTGTTATCTAAATAGTGAATATGGATTTTCAACACTTAAGTGCCTCAACAATCAATCAACCGAATAATTACGTCTGATGAAGTACCAGTCTATACATAATTTTACCTACTGCACTAATAATATTCTTTGGGTTGATTTCGGCATTTTAATAAACTATACTATTACTTTTATGCGAAGAATTATATTATCGAAGACGATAAAATAAAGACAACAATTGAAGAAAACCACCCTTACACGACTTGAGAGGTCGCAGAAATATTAAATATTTAAACTTGATTCTTTGTATACATGATATTTATATTAGAACTTATTTTTATATTTTAATAACAACAGGGTGAAATAGTTATAGACTTCAAAATATTAAAGCAATAATAAGGTTTCATTTGATATGCATATGTATTGTGATAACCCAATTTGATATCTCATCTTTTATTAAATTATACGTAATTTATCTGAATTTTGCAAAACAAATTTTAATAATCGTAATGGACACTGAATAAAACACTGAATAAAACACTTACTATGTTACGATTAATCATCTCCTTGAGAATGACCAACGGTCGAAGCTAGTCGGAGAAATATAAAAATAGTGAAACATAACCAAGTGCTTAATTAATCCTTTTATTAACTTACTATGTTTTTAACCACTATAATTTATTATAATATATAAATATATTACAATGTGTACGACTTAAGTTTCGACTTTTGACGGTCATTATCAAGTGTAATATATTTATATATTATAATAAATTATAGTGGTTAAAAACATAGTAAGTGTTTTATTCAGTGTTCATTTTGAATTACCACATAGTAACGGTCGCAACCATCATTATGATTTAATAATTGTCGTTTTGATTTGTTTTTGATGAAATTTCTAACACTATAAATATAAAACTAATTGACATCAAGGAGCCCCATAATATAAACAGGTCCTTTAAATGCCCTATGTTGATTGCAACTGTGTCGATTTCTTCATGGAATTTATTTTTTTATAATTTACAGTGCGGTTGTATGCGAAAACTCTAAATAAGTAAACTGCTCCCATTACATGTGAAGAACCCCTTCCAAGAAACAATGCATCACACGTTGGAATTAGTAGTTCTTCAATTATATGAAACATATTAGGATTGTTGTTGTTTTCTATAGTAATAAAAAGATCAAAAATGTAACTTTCCATTAAGGCATAGGCATAAGTTGTATTTCCTGCCAGAATGAAATTGAAAATTTCGGTGCTGTGAACAATTTTAATTGGTTTATTGAATTCATGGGGAATTCTATGTTGAAAATCATCTAGAACTAAGAGTTGCATCTTAGTTTTTTGAAAATCCTGTAATGTATTGATTTGGTCATAATATTGTTCCGTAATTATAGCGCTTAATATTCCAAAACTGTAAAATATTGAAATTGACATGCTGATTATTATCCAGGGCATAGCAGAAATTTGACTGGTATATTTGAACTTTGATATGTCTTTCGATGGTGCATTAATTAGAACCGACATAATTTTAATAAAAACTGTTGCAATTGGTATACTTTCGACTTTTGAAATGGTGATAATTATTGATATTAGTAAAATTAGTAACAAAATCCATATTCTCCAATTTAGAATATAAAATATTTTATGTAACAAAGGTTTTTTGACGATTTTGGTACAATAATTTTAATATCATTTGTTATAATAGGTGTATTCGACATCAGTATATCTATTTGGAAATGATCCAATTACCGACATTTCTACATCACCTGATCGTACACTTTCGTGTATTTCTTCTAGACTAGCATACTTTTTTATTTCTAGGGATGCTATTTCTAATTTTGAGTAGTCATTAATCGCTATCTATAATGTGGCAAATAATATCTCTTGCCATAATATATGCGTTTTAATGAATCAGTTGATGTATCCGAATACAAACGAACCACTCTAGATTTAATTGGTATATACGCTGTAATCCTAGGCAGTCATGCCAGCGATCCATTGAAATTAGAATAATAGTTTGTAGAATTAAAACGTAGAAAATTATCAGTAAATATTACTTCCATAGTCTGATAACTGTGTAAGTGAAAAGTCCCAGCGTACTTAAACGCGTATTTATATAAACTGTTTATATTCTTTAGTATAACATACCAGTTGCTTGGATGACGTTTTAGTAATGAAGTTGTGTTGTAAATTTCCATTGTAGTATTCAAACGTAACGTAAACATGTATTGTATGTGCTCACAAATTTTGTCCACAAAGTAGCCACTGTACTCAAAAATGTGTATTATTTGATGCTTTAAAGATACACTTTCGCTAAATTTTTCCTTATATTTAAAACGTAAAAAAGTAAAACTCTTTTACATTCTGTCCTTAAGAAAATATAAAACAAGAAGGCCAGTGCCAATTTCATGCTAGTACAATACGGTTACGGTTCACTGCTAGATAATAATATGAAACCCATATATTGAAGTTATTATTATATAACCATTTATATAATAGTAGTATATATTTTTATTATAATTAAAATTAATTTAGAAATGTCAGTTAATAATATGTATATTACCTATATGTATTTTAGAAAATGTATATTACGTGTACAATAATACCTCATAAATTTGTTTATTGCTTCACAAGAGTATTGCAATGTACATATGAACTCATTCTAACTTAAACTAACTTATATTTACCCTCCCAGGATTTAGGAATATAGTGGCAAGAAAACAACCCGCGAATTTAAAACTTTATTCCGCCCTCATAACAATTACTTCCCTTAATATTATTCCTTTTCGTTTTTGAGCAGCTACTAACAGCTACTCGATCCACCGTTAGCTTATTGAGCTTGCCCTTTCTTCTCTTCTTTTTCGCTCTTCTCTCTTCTTGCTTGTGGTAACGGATACGTCACCAATAGCTACTCAATCCACCATTAGTGTACTCTCCATATCCGTTCTCTTCTTCTTCCCCCTTCTTTTTTCTGGTACGCCCATGCATCGGTAGCTACTCAGTCCACCCCCGATTTTGCGCATGGTCGATTTGCTTCGTCTTCATTCTTCTTTCTTCCACGTACATGTCGCCGATAGCTACTCAATTCACTACCTGCTATTGACATGTCGGTTTCCTCTTCATGCTTCCTTCACTCTTCTCGTATGTTCATGCTACCGGATGCTACTCAGTCCACACCCGATGTTCTTTGCATCTTCGGTTGATTGCCACCAACGGCTACTCGATCCACCATCGGTTTACCTGGCATGTTTATTTCCGCGTTTATTTTGCCGCTGCCTTAATACCATTTTGTCGCCGATTGGAATTTTAGGTGAGCCCGTGCGTACAGCAATCCACACAAGAGCACGTAATTTAGCCCGGTTTGAGTTTATCTTTATCTTAACTTTCCAAAATGCGTGTTCTCTTCTTAAATTTACCAACTCATTATATTTATCGGGCCACTTTAACCCAGCCATAACTAGTTCCCCATGGGCCCTGTATCGTTGTTCCTGTGTAAGCGAGCATGAAAACATTACGTGTTTCTCGCTCTCTATCCCACCTCCGCATTCGCAGTTTTCTGTATCTGTTTTTCTTATCTTTTTTAAGAATTTATTTCCATGCCCTATCATTAACTGTGTCATTTCCGCGGTTATTATAACTGTAACGTCTTGTCTTTCATATATTGTCCTGAAAAAATTAAATGTACTTCTTCCATTAGTCGAATTTATCCACGTATCTTTCCACCTAGTTTTTATTTTCTTCTGAATTAAATTTTTCGCGTAGGAGAATGGCGTCTTACTATAAACACATTGAATATCTCCCGCAATGGCTCCCGCGGCTTCCTTCGCGAGTTTGTCTGCTCTTTCGTTTCCTAGAGTCCCTACATGTCCTTTAGTCCAAAATAATTTAATTGATTTTCCGCGCATTTCTTTAAGTAATTGATCTATTTCTACCATTAATTCCGTTGGTTTGTGCATTGATCTAAGTGCATGAAGTGCCGCCTTAGAGTCAGATATCACGTGCCATTCTCCGCTAACCTGTTTATTAATGTAGTCGACCGCGGCCCTAATCGCTACTAACTCACTTTGAAAAACAGTACATTCTTTCCCCAACCTATAGTTCATATTAATTATTTCTTTTCCGTGCTTGTAGATCACTATGGCCGCGCCGGTGCCCTTTTCTGTTTTTGACCCATCTGTATAAATTACGTTTTCCGCATTAAATTCTGAGCCTACCTCTTCAAATTGTATACAGCGTTCTATGGCTGGGTGGGTTGGTCCTTCCTTTCCCCGTTTCTCAATATCTACACTAATTCCGTTATTTTTATATACTCCTATTTTCCGTACCCTTTACAGTGAACTAGCCTTCCGTACCTGTTCCTCTATGGGTATAAGATCCCCGATAACTAATGCGGCCTCTGTCGAGACGGTTCTGTACGCTGCTGCCGCCCCTATCGCCATGATTCTCTGTGTATAACGCAGTTTTAGAATCGCCGCCCCATATGTGATAGCCGGATCAATTGCACCAAGATAGATAGTTCTTGCCGCGTCCCTTGTTAATCCCCACTTTAATTTACAGACTACTCGCATTTGTTAAGCTACTTTCCGCGCCTTGTCACAAACGTATTCGATGTGCTTTTTCCAATTTAACTTTTCGTCAATTAAAATCCCTAAGTATTTTCCGCGCAATGAATATACGAATTTCCTATTTTAAATGTAGGTTTCCGCTGTTTCGCCTTTTTCGCAAAGAAAAGTGCCTGTGTTTTGCAAGCATTAAATTCTAATTTAACCCTCTCGCCCCAGTTTTTGATTACTTCGAGTGCCTCGTTGACTGTCCTGATTAAACCATTAGTCACTCTGGACCTTGCTAATAAAATCGTGTCGTCCGCATATGCTATTATTTCACAGCTTTCTGGGAAAATCTGTTTTAAAAGTGTCGCGTGTATAATTTTCCAGAAACCTGGTCCTGATTTCGACTCTTGTGGGCAACCCCTTACAATAATACCTCAAAAATTAGTCACATGCGATGTTATTAAATAGAGTAACCCACCTTGAACTAATGGAAACATAAAGTTAATGCTAGAAATTCCATCTTCAGTTAATTTATAGGTACTAACGTATTGGACTTAGCTAAAATTATTTTAATTTACTGAGGTACTGAAGGAGCGGTGAATTTTACTCTCGACATGTACCATATCTCCTTCCTTGATGTTGATAGGAGCTTCGCGCTTCCATCTGGGTGTACCCTGGAGAGTAGATAAATATTCGTGGGACCAGAAATGTTGAGTCTGCCGCTGTATTAATTAGTAGAGCCCTTGTCTATTTTCCCGCAGATTACTTACGTTAGGATTCGGAAGTTCAGTTAAAAGACGGCCGATCAAAAAGTGTCCAGGGGTTAAGGGTTCAAGATCTTCTGGGCTATTAGAGAAAGGAGTCAAGGGACTGCTTCTATTTGTGTTAAAAAGGTTAATAATTCCACATACATCAACAGCACATTACATTATCGTTCGATGAAGGTGTGTTTCAATAGATTTGACATTTGCCTCCCAAAGGCCACAAAATGAGGTGAATGTAGAGGTATTATACATCTATATTCTACATGTTCTTATTTTGAACTTCATTTTACTTTATTATATTTGGCTCCTTTAATTCAGAGTTAGCTTCTGTTGAAGTTATAAACTGTACAACTGATAGGTTATTTTATATGTTGGCAATTCTGCCGCACCTGTTAATAGTTAGTTAGGTATGTTTATTTTCTATGGTTGGTTATACGTAACGCTCATTTCGTGTTCACGTCGGCTAGCTTAATAAATGTCGTTTTAGTGTGTTTCGTCCGTGTTTTATTTCCAAACCCCATTAGCCATCACAGGTTATGGGTCCAAACATGCTTTAAAGTGGAGTACGCGTTTAAGGTTGGGAAATTTAAGTACATAATTCGGACATCAATATTCCAACAAAAACAAACGAAAAATCACTGCCGTGAATCAGCATTCGGACGATAGCAGTCGTGTCGTGGCTAGCATTCGCCACACGCTGTTCGATAATTTCTTCGAGATCTCGAAAGATAATACCACTTCCGTCACGAAGCACACATCTCAGCTGCCAATATGTTCGATGATATTCTCGAAGAATTACGGAAGGACAACCGTTGTCGCTGCTTCACCATCAAATCTTCAAAACAGTCGGTTCCGAATATCTATATTATTGTTCAACGTGGTATCGTGTTCCAGAAGTGAGCAATCTGTCGAAAACGTTTTGTGCTCACGCATGTGATACGGCAAGTATTTTAGCAAATCGTATCGTCAAGTGTTCGAGTTTTGGACTGGAACGGCATTTAAAAGTGAGATCAGAATGCTAGGTCAATATTCCAAAGAAGTTTCGCCCAAAATTTGACGACAAAGAAGTACTTGGACATCTCGTTGAATACGTGCATGAGCAAGATGGTTACAAAGTTGGGTACCATCGACGCATCGATTATAGTCGATTAGAGTCGTTGATTTTCGTCCAGAGATGCTGTGCTCTATAAAAAAACACCATTTAACTTGAACTTCAAATCCCAAAAGAGACCAATTAAGACGAGGAAATTAACAGCATTTCTGAAGACGTCGAACTCAACTGTGAATCAACTAGCATGACTCAAGATAACGGCAATTCAGATCAGTATGACACTGATGGCAGCAACACCTTGGAAGAGGAAACCACTCCCATCCAGACTCGACGCTTGAAATGGACGACCAGACAGACAGTGAGTCTACGAAGTAAAATACACACCTCGTCGATCCTAGGAAAATAGTGCTGTTGCGTGTTTGACAGAAGCCGTTCTGGATGAACTATAACAACCAACTTCAACAACGCCATGAAAAGTCACGATTTGGATAAATTGGTAAGTGCACCGAACGAAAAGATAAGGGCCTTTGAGGAAAAGGATACGTGGGATCTGGTAGCATTACCATCTGGTAAACGCGCAATAGATAATCGTTGGGAATCAATTAGACATAAACTGTTTTCTTATATGGTGAGATAGACACTGAAATTTACATTACTCAACCGCAAGGTTTCGATGATGTGTCCGGTCTTGTGTGTCATTTGAACAAATCTGTGTACGGTCTTAAACAGTCGCCTCGTTGCTAGAACAACAAGTTTCACTCGTCAGAGAAACTGCTAATTGCAATTTACGTTGATGATGGTCTCATTGCAGAATCAACACAAGATAAAATTAACTCGTTCCTGGGATTGCTGACATCAGAATTCAAGATTACGGTAGGCTCTTTTGATTCCTTTTTGGGAATGCAGATAGAGCCAGATAAGTCTCATGTACACATTTCACAGCGACCTTACGTAAAGAAATTTTTACAATGTTTTGGCATGGAAAATTGTAATTCTATGAAAATACCTGCTGAAAACAAACAACCGGATGAATCGTCCAAGGATCCTCCTTTATTAGGTTTAGTGGGTTATCGGTCAATAATAGAAATTGTTCACTGAATACTCTTTATTCTATCAGCCAATATTTCGGGGATATTTTTCCCTTTCTCGGCGAGAAAACGAGGTTAATGAACAAGCCTGATAATTAACAAGTCGACCATATCAAGACGGAATAAAATCATAATTTTAATTTTATTCCGTCTTGATATGGTCGACTTGTTGATTGTCAGGTTTGTTCATTAACCTCGTTTTCTCGCTCTGAGGAAGGGGAAAAATATCCCCAAAATATTGGCTGATAGAATAAAGAGTATTCAGTGAACAATTTCTATTATTGACCGATAACCCACTAAACCTAATATATTACAAATATACGGTCAAGATATATTTTATTTCTATATATATATATATTTATGTTGGTGCGGATGGTTTATTTTTGTACATTGTCAATGTTCGGCTTTAATCTTCGAATTTGCAAGTTTTGATGGTTCTAAAAAGAACCGATTTGCAACGTTTCGACCAAGTCGCATTGGTCTTCTTCAGGCGGTGTTCGATGGGGAACTGCGATCGTGCTAAGTGGAACTGCGCTATTTATACCTGCGGTGTTGGCGGTTGACGTTTGGCGGCGGGTGTGCGGCTTCTTGTAATAGGGCCGGTCGGATTAACCGGGATTACGTTGGTGGTACCTGTAGGGATTGAAATCTGTGGAGCGGGTTAAGAGATATGTATTTTGCATTAAATGGACTTCCAAGTGGGGGGTAGTCGTTGGGCGTCGCCGCGTTTATTTAGTTTATCGGTGTGTTTTTCTATTTCAATTGCCTCGCGGATAATCCTCTTCGTGAAATGGTCTAATGCTGCGATGGAAGGTGAAATTTATATTGTGTCCGGTGGATTTGGAATGTTCGGCTAGAGATGAGGATGGTAGATCTTTTTCAACGGCTCTAATATGTTCGTCTCGCCGTACATTCATACGTCTGTTGGTTTGTCCGATATAAATTTTATTACAATCGGCACAGGGAATTTTGTATACTCCTTGATTTTCAAGGGGACTGATGTCTTTTGGGGAATTAAGGCGTAAAATTGGACAATTCCTTAATTCCCCAAAAGGCATATAATACATCTTTGATGCTATTAAAGCACCATCTAATAAACCCACAATATGGCCACCATAAGAAAAACAAACAAAAGATAGCGTTAATAACCTGGAAACAAATGCGAAACGAGATTTCTGTTTACACCAGAAAATTTATTTTAAAAAGGTGTTTGAATAATGAAAGGTTTAAAGCATTAAATTGTTATTAACAAAAGACATTAAATTTTTTGAAACTTTGAAGACTAATTACGGCTTAACCGTAATCTTTTGAATAAAATAAATATAAAATATAAAGTCGAAGAAGGTGTAAACAGAAATCTCGTTTCGCATAACGCAACCGCTATTACAATATATAATGCAGACACTTTTTTAAAACAAATTTTTGGTATAAACAGAAACCCCCGATTCGTGTTTTTCAGGTTATTATCGTTATCTTTTGTTTTTCTTATGATGGACATATGTTGGGTTTATTCGATAGTGCTTAAAAAGCATTAACGATGTATAACATGCGTAAGTAATTAGTAGGCTATGCAATTAAATACCAATGACAAATGAAAGCGAAATCATATTCTAAGTAATAATGTAAAATAAAGAAACGATACTAATGTTTGACTTGATTATTAAAAAAAAATAGGCTTTCCAATGAAATTAGTAAGCCATAGAATTAAACATCAGTGTGGAATAATGAAACAAACGATAACCTGTCAAAGTACAATTAGTGCTGCGGAGATAAGTTAATTTAAACACTGAAATCTTCTTGTAGTAAGTGATAAATAATTATATATTGTCAAGTATTATGATTTATAATTATTGATAATGGGCACATACATATTGAAATAAAGATAAATTTGATATGTTGGACGTGTATTTCAAAAGCAAATATAAACACTGAAAATGCATGCACAAGTTATGTAGGGCGTTTTCCAGAGAGACAACAGCCACACGGGATAATTTTTAGAAGACTAGTTAGCAAATTACAGAACTTTGGAAGTTTCGAACAATGAGCTAACTATGAAGTTAATAATGCAGATACACGTCAAAATAATATTTTGCAGAATGTTACGAACAATTCCAGCACATAAGTTCATCGTGTAGCTCAGGAAATAGGGTTTTCAAAATCTACTTCACAGAACCTTGAAGAAAAACAAGAAAAATCCTTACAAACCAACAATTGTATAAGAATTAAGTGATAATGACTATCACCGAAGATTACAGTGTAGCAGGTGGTACCTGCAAAGGTGTGATGACGCTAATTTTTCTAAGGAAATACTATGGACAGATGAAACACGATTTACCAATCGTGGAGTATTCAATAGGAATAACTATCATCATTGATCTACTGAAAATCCACATTTGGTATATCAAAGAAGATTTCAAGTTCGATTTGGTTATTATGTCTGGTGCCGTTTAATTGATATGAAATTTTGTTTAAATTTTTATTTTGTTTTTTTTAGTCTCCATTCGTTTTCATTTTTGTTTTAGAGAGTCACATAATAGGTCCTTTCATCTTTGATTACAATTTAACTGTTTGTTAAAGATAAAATCCCTTTTGAAAGTCAAGGTCTTTACGAAATCCCATGAAAAGAACCAGCAACTATTTCGTAGATCGCCGAATAATCAATTTAATAAAAGGCCCTTTAATAATTACCCTATTTTTTCAAATAAAAGACCAAGACATGAAAATCATTTTCCTACAACTAATCCAAATTTTAAGTCAAATCATAATCAGCAATCACAACAGTTATCTAGTCCGACGCCGATGTCGACTTTCACAACGTATACAAATAATAGGCCAAGGTTATTTAATCTAGTCGGAACGGAACCGTTAAGGAATGCTTAGAATAATAAAATAGGAGACGATAACGAAAATAACAAATGCAAATTTTTAGACGAGAATGCCTCGGCAATGCAATACATATTTTAGGAATAATAAATAATTGTAGTAGTTTACCATTTATAATAGACCCTGAAACTAATGTTAAATTTTAGTGAACTCCGGGAGTACAATAATCCTTTATTAGTCCGCAATTAGCGTGTAAATTAAATAATAGTTATTTAAGGCACAAGTGTAAAAAGTGATACTTTATTTTTTTTAAGCGAAGAGTGCAATAAAAAAACTTTTTACACGTGTGCCTTACATGATTTTATCTTCGATCGTCCAGCAATTTTCAAAGAATACATGAAATATATGAAAACATATTTTTCTACTCCTATAATGAAATAACATAATTGTAGGTTACTTTTTGATTATACAAAGTAGTACATTGTATGTTATGTATATATTATATATTCATTGCCATAGCAACCATTGTAGCACTAGTGCTACAATATATATATTGTAGCACTAGTGTTACAAAATTTCCATTGGAGCACTAGTGTTACAATAGTTAAACAGGAGAGGGATATTACAATAACATAGTATTAATAATATTAATATTGAATCAGACTAAACGTTTTTTAAAATTAATACATGTGAAAAATTGTTTTATAATTTATGTGATGATATTATGTAAGAAATAATACTTTAAGTTTGTATATTGACGCTTCCAATACTATAAATGTAATTGTGTACACTATATGGTCTACGGAATAAAGATTATTATTATTATTATTTCCTTAAACTCAAAAAATAACGTTTTTCAATTACACGCAAATATTATACGAACATTATAAAATTTGATTTTTGAGTTGACTTTTCTGACGTGAAATTAAACGTCAAAATAAAATTGCGAGTGAGTTGAAATTTACGCAAAATAATAGTAAGTAATAATAGTAAGAGTAGTTTTGTTACAAAATTAAACCCTACGGTAAATGTTCCATCATATACATGAATATGAAGAACGTTTCATAACTGTATCAATATCACGTATATTTTTAATAAATACAAATTTGTTCAATGTCAATTAGTAGAAATCTATATTTGAATTTTTTAATTCATATGTATAATCGTAGAAAAAGTATAGTGTACAATTCGCATACAATGACCTTTGCCCACTCGTATGAATTTCATACTCGTGGGCAATGGGTATCATTGTATGCTCATTATACAATATACTATTTACACACAGTGCATTGTTGCAAACGGTACTTAGCAACCAGTAAATAACTAGCACAAATGTCAGTCGCCATTATTATTTGTGGAAAAAGATTCGCTCCATTGTAATCGCTTTGACTTGTATTAAATTATATATTCAGAGTTTTCAAATCTGCCACTTCGTTTATATTATCAAGTTTAATAGTTATTTGTATAAATTAAGAACAAACTTTTTCTTAGAAAACGTAAAAAAGCACTAGTGCTTTAAAAAGACATTTTTACAACGAAAAATGATGCAAAAAGCGTCTAGTTTCGTACATTTGAAGGTACCAGTGCACACGGTACCTCTCAAGGGAAATATAGTGTTACTATTTCTTTAGAAAAATTATTTCAAAATAATTAAAAATAAATAAAATGCTACGTTTTTGCTTTCCATTCTTATTTTAATAGGAGTAGATAATATGATAAAACTTAAAGCTAATACAGATTTTTCAAACAAATCTGCAATTCTTTATTGTAAAATTATGAGGTTTACGCAAAAATGCCTTTTCTAACAATCTGCTCAGTTTTGGATTCTTTACTATTACTTGTTATATAAATTTCACGTAACTTCTATAGTTTATTAGCAATAGGCAATAAATGTCAAAATTATTGATTTTTAATAAAAAAAAATTATTCCCTCTAAATTTTGTTTATTAAGTTTTGTAATACATATTTTCAAAATTTAGAAAAAAATCGAGAAAAAACAAAAAAACGCCTCGAGTAAACATCTACTTCCTACTTATGAATGTTTACCAAAAGCTTTTCAGTTTTAGTTTTAGGATTATTCGTTTTTGAGATACAACTCTACCGACACACGCGTCTCAAAGACGCACAGACACAAATAAAAATTTTCCAGAAATTCGTGAATGGACTCAGGAGACCTCAAAACGGATATTTCTGTTAAAAAAAATTACAAACATTTTTCACGAAAACAATACTTAGTAATAATATTATTAATAATAATCATAATGACAATACTAATGATAAAAATAATAAAAATAAAAGTGATACTAATCGTGTTGATAGTTTATTATCTGTTGGAGCGCAAGGCATCAAGAGGATATTGGTGCCTGCGCAAATCCAACAAATAGTAGAATTTGAAGTAGATAATATGAAAAATGGCGAAGCCGTAGTCCCTAAAATAGACCTTGTTAATATAGTGAAACATAACCAAGTGCTTAATTGATCCTTTTATTGACCTTGTTAATATTTATTTATCAGAGTTTACCACGACAGCTAAGGACGGTAAAGCTTTTTGTGTTGTAATTAATAAGACCGATATAGATATAGATGCAACACAAAAATCCATGTACACCATCAGCGAATATGATGTGGTACATCACTATGATTTAAGCAGTATATTTGAAGAAGTTTACGAATTAATCAAGCAATATAAATTTATAAGAGGTACTTTTATTTAAAAATGAATTCCAAATTTATGAAAAGATTATAAATTACTCCCAAAATTAAATAGCACACAAAATTAAAACTATACAGTTCAATGCTAAAATAAAATGTACATAAAGAGATTAGCGGTAACATGGTTGTGCGCAACAAAAAAGAATTAATGAAATATAAAAACATTTGATTACTAACGAACAAAACCTCCAAAACCAATTAAGGTTATTCAAAATTTTAACATTACAGTCAGATATATCGCACATAATCAAAATCTCCTAAGAGTCTGAATAATGCAACTTCACTTAATATACAAAGAAGAAATTGATCACCAACAAGTTCTGGTTGTAAAAGATTTGTATAATCAACTGCGTTAAAGCTAACATGGGTGATTAATATGATGAACAAGGAGAACGGTTCCAACAGGACATTATGGCAATCGAGAGCAGATGTAAGGGAAAATAGACCAAAAATATGATGGGGGATTGTGTTTGGGGACTTGTTAGGCAAAGTTCTCTAACTTATAACGTCACTCGTCTAGGCAGAAAATGTTATATTTTCTTCTTTATTACTGTTAATAAAAAATATTGTATTATATTTAAATTAAATATTATTTTGTTTTTTAACGGTAAAACACACGTAATTCTTCCAAAATAGACCTACAATGATTTCCTTCTTTACGAAAAAAAGAAAATCGAATAAAACCAATTTTTATCCAAAGATTCAGGAAAATTGCAAAATCTATTTTTAACATCGATCTAGCTTTATATAAAAAAAGACCTTTATTGGCATACAAATATTCATACATATAAAACTATGCACTTTCTTGCTTTTACTCCCTTCTAACTTATTTCTCCCACTTTAATCTCATCAGAATATCTACCCCGGCCCCATCCTCTCTCATCCATTCATTCACTTTTTTGTTGCTTCTCACCCATTTCTCACACACTTCCTAAAGTGGTTTATGTTGAAAATTAACCGCTTTAATGGTCATCCAAAGCAATCAAAGCTTAAAACATAAAAATCAAGCCTAAAATTTCATAAAATCGATCGTCTACATGTAAAAGCAAATCGGTATCACTTTGACGTTGAATTATCTTCATTTTGGGTTGTTCTGAACAGGTTTATAGTAAAAAGAAGCGAGTCACAAAATTTGTGTTTTACAGTGTAATCGGAGGTCCTGTGTCTGTTAATTATAAATCATTTAATTTACACTTAAATGCCAAGAGCTGGCTTTTTATCTGTGGTGATATCGTTTTTTGAACACGCCTTGAAAATCGAACATCATGTTATTGCAGAGCTGCACTGATGAGCTGTGGTGATACCACAAAAAATGTTACATAGTGCTGAATTATTCCAGACATGTAACAACAACTAACATTTATTAAATTTAATACCTGGCGGTGCTTTAGTACGAGAGTAGTTGTTTTCATTGTTAGTTAATATTTGTAGTTTTTACATTATAATAATATAAAACTACGGTGAAGAAACGCTTAAAATAATTAATTATAATTATTACTTTTTTTAAATAATAAATCAGTTATTATTTCGTCAAATTCTTGTCTTAACTTAGACAACCAAATTGACCATTTTCAAAAAATAAAACAATATTGAATCTTCTCCTCCTCTTAAAACAGAGGAGAGGAGTACTGTGAAAATATATTTACAGAAGCCACCAACAAAATTCATGTAAATTTTTCGTCAATGTCCCTTTAAGAGAAAATTTTAAATCTTTGGGTGATACAAGCCAAATTTCTGTTCAGAGATTCCTGTCAATTGAACGTAAACTTTCACAAAATTATGAGCTAAACACCTTTATTGTATATTTATACAAGAATATGAATAATTAGGCCATATGAGTCAGATACCCGAATAAGAAACCTGAGACTATCCAATCTATTACCTTCCAAACCATCCTGTTTTTTTTTTAACAAAATAGGACTACCACAAAATTAAGAGTTGTGTTTGACGACTTAACGATTTTATGTTGGGGATGTCTTTAAACTTTATTCAATGTGTAGGCCCCACAATTCAGCTTGACCTCTTCTCAATTTTTTTATTGTTTCGAATAAAACCTTATGTTAATTAATAAAATACGTTAGAATTCATTCTTGAATGATGTCGGCGTTAACTTGGTGGTACATTTTAATAAGATAATTAAAACACTTTAACTTTGTTTTACCACATAAAATATTTATTGCTGTGACTATAGTTTCGAACATTCACTGTTCATTATCAAACATAAAGTTTTATGTTTGATAATGAACAGTGAATGTTCGAAACTATAGTCACAGCAATAAATATTTTATGTGGTAAAACAAAGTTAAAGTGTTTTAATTACGTTAGAATTCACTTTCTTTACAATTTATTTTGTATTTACTAGACGTTCATTTCGAGCACTTTCACTTTCTTCACAATCTATTTTGTATTTACTAGACGTACATTTTGAGCACTAAGTGCTTACATCTAGTAAATACAAAATAAATTGCGAAAAAAGTGAATTCTAACGTATTTTATTAATTGAAATTTCCCTTCACGTAATTCAAAAACCAATAATATAAACCTTATGTTATTTCAGCCAACATCGCTAAGACCTCTAGAGTGCTATGAATTTATTACTGTAACGTATGATACATCAACAGAAGCATTCCTAGCTATCAGATATCTTAAATAATTAGCTAACGAAAATAGACAATCAAGTTCGCTCGCATCATCGGTCATAGAAAATGATTTCTATATCGATGATTTATTAACCGAGGCAAATATAATCCAAGAAGTCATTTTATAAAAAAATGAAGCTTTGGAAATTTTCAATTCGGCTGGTTTTGTTTTACGTAAATAGTCTTCCAATGTAAATTCAATTTTAAAAAATTTCGCCACACAAGTCAAAACGTTAGGGGTTGTCTGGAACTGTAGGACTGATAATTTTCATTATCTTAATAAAAAAAATTCAACACTCGAGTGACAAAGCGGATTATATTATCCAGTATTGCACAAACTTATGATCCCCTTAGATTGTGATTTTCCATTGTAATAGTGGCCAAAATAATATTAAAACAATTATGGCAGTTAACATTAAATTGAGACGAATCGGCTACCCCTGATTAACATAATAAATGGTTCTAAACGATTTGGATTACCTTAACCAATTACATTTTCAAAGAAACATGTTATGTAACAATCCCAAGGAAATCCAGCTTCGTGGTTTCTGTGATGCCTCTGAGGCGGCCTATGGTGCATGTCTGCATATATTCTCGATTGATAATAACAATCAAATTCACTTATTTAATGAATTGCTCACTTAACAGAATATTTGTATTATTTCTTCTCCGACTAGTTTCGACAAGATGTCATTATCAAGGAGTAATGAATGATGTACAAAAGGTTACGCTAATATATATGGATTACGCTTTCAGGTAATAATCATAATCGGGGATTTCGAAATCTCTTCTATATTATTAGTGACTTATTTGCTGCTCATTATGGCCTTATTTATCTTTATTCAAAAATTTATTAAAAAAAAAAATTACTAAATATCTAGGTGACTTGATGTCAGGTAATTATCCCAGTTACAATATACAAGATAGATATACTTACAATGTTGTCCGAAATACTAGCAAAGGAAGCTCGCGAATAGACGTTGGGAGGCGAATTAAAGAATTTAATGGCATAGTACCTAATTTAGGCATGTATATATGTAGAGGCATAGCAGTGTTAAGATATTAAATTCTCGAAATACATTTCTACAGTCTTCTATATCCTTAGCTCCTTAGAATTTGCGCTGCAGTCCAAAAATTATATGCCTAATTATGTAGTGGCCCCAGGCAAGTAAACTATATTGTATGTGGCTTTGGATGTGGGAAAAGTAATATTGACGAAGTGCTTCATTAGGTGCTTGACTTGCAATATTCCTCAATGCATATATGTTTTTTGCTAGTTTATTAGCAAGCTGATCACTGATTCAACATTTGAAGGTTTTAGTCTAAATATTAGTTTAGTTGATTTCTCTGTATTACGTTTTAGCCGGTTATTATCAAACCATTCACAGCGCGTTGACGTCATACGGTTAGGTTAGCGTCAGTTGATGTTTGCTTAGCATTGGT
Organism: Ontholestes murinus; assembly: GCA_963969525.1. Taxonomy (NCBI): domain Eukaryota; kingdom Metazoa; phylum Arthropoda; class Insecta; order Coleoptera; family Staphylinidae; genus Ontholestes; species Ontholestes murinus. The sequence continues at coordinate 20,542,361 of OZ018397.1, read as the reverse complement.
AATAGTTGTATCATCTGCAAGACTAATTACTTTTGCTGAAGGAATATTATCTAGGAAATCATTGATAAATATCAAGAACAATAGTGTTCCAAGGATTGAGCCTTGTGGGACACCGGTTGTAATTTTAACAGAAGATGATATTGTCGAATTAAATATTGTCCATTGATTTCGGCCTGCTAGATAGGATGATTTCATTTTAATGTTCCCCGAATGTAAATTATAAAAATACAATTACCTGATAAGAATGGAATGAGACACGCAGCCAAATGCTTTTGACAAATCTGAAAATATTATTGATTAATCCTTTATATTACCTATATTTCATTTGCTACATTAGCGAAGTACTGATTAAATTTGTGGGCAGTAATTTAAGATCTCACCAAATTTGTATTATGATTATTATTTATTCTGGTGTTTATAATATCGCACATTGCTTTCATTTCTTTGTTTGCATTAGAAATATACTCACTATTTGCTTTAATATGCTGCAACACTTTTGTACATTTTCCTGTAATTATGTCTACATTCTCAAGTTCCGGGAAATTTAGACGATTACATGCTTCTTACATTAAGATAAGAGTAGATTTCACAGAATCAACTCATTATTGAACCATTGAATATGTGGTCCACTAATTTTGCGTTTAGGAGTAGATTTTTTTGGAAATGATATATCCAAGTTATGTAGAAATGATTCAAGGAAAGATTAAACATTAAAATAACTGTTCCGCCTTTAAGCTATTAATAGTGAATGCTTTGCAGTATTTGAAATTGGTTGGCACATATATCTTTTGATTTCATTCTTCGTTTTATCTTTACAATGGTTGAAAGTAAATTTAATTCCAACGTGGTCTGATATACCATACCTATATGAAATAGTTTAGCTGACCATATTCCATGCAGTTATTTAGTCTCGTTGGAAATTCAATCATTAGTTTAAATTTATAACTTCGTAATGAAATTTTGCAATTTTATTAGGATCATTTGAATTAAATCTAACGTTGACATCGGCAAGTAAATATAATGTAAAATTTCGAGAAAGCTACTAAAATTACGTGTCGGTGCTCTATATGCGACTAAAGTATATTGTACAATGAGCATACAATGATACTCATTGCCCACGAGTATTTTACAAACAAAAGTTAAAGGGAATAAGAAACTGGACAACATTTATTTAAACATTGTTTTCGTAAAATTCTTAACTTACGAGAAAATAATTAAATTATAAAAAAATACATTTTTGCGTTTGCTAATAAACTTCAAGAGTTACATGAAAATTATAAATCAAGTAATTGTAAAGAATCCAAAACTGAACAATTTAATGAGAATAGTATTTTTGCGTAAACTTCATAGTTTTCGAGAAAAATGTAGGGAAAGTATTATGATGGCCACATCACTATTTTAGTATAAAGGGAAAGTAATAATAATAATAAATGCTTTATTATCCAACAGATAAGTATCCAATTACAGGATAATATAAATTACAAAATAACAACAAATAGGTTATGAACAATAAAATAAAATAAAACGCTGAAATAAAGTAATTCAAATTAGGAACAGACGAAATAATATATCAAAAATATTCAAAACTACTAATTATAAGTTTGCGTAAACGTAAACAATAAATAGATATACAAAGCTATATGTAAATAGCGCAATTAGTTAAAGCTGATTCTACACTTAACTGTATTTACTATTTTACTTAAAGTATCGCTGAAAAGGTCAAGGTCATAGCAATATTTATTTACATAAGAACACATTGAATAGATAGGAGAGTGTAACCGATAATTAGTTTTGCAATTATCCAAATAAAAAAGATGTCTCTGACGAGATCTATTAGACGGCACATAAAAGTTTAGTTTGGATAACAACGTCTCGTCCGATATCTGTTCATTTAATAACTTATAAAGAAATACAATTTGAGAAATGATACGACGCGCTTCAAGGCTTTGATATCCAAACTCGTTCAAGAGACCTGGATAGTCAAAGGTATGCAGTAAATAAGTACCATGTTTGCGAAAGTAAAGGGTTTTTAAAAATTTACGTTGAACCTTTTCAAGAGCATTTATGTTTGCATTATAATACGGCAGTCAGAAACTATCTTTTGAAAGTGATCTTTGAAACATAACTTATTATCTATAAGTATCCCAAGGTCGTTAAAGTTAGTAACACGTTCCAATGTTGAATCTAGAATTTTATAGTTGAAAGGTAAGTTACTGTGTTTTCTGCTAAATGATACAACTTTGCATTTATTAGTATTAGGCTCTAATTTATTTTCGATACACCAATCGACTAATAATGATATGTCATGTTGAAGAGTGACACAATCTGCTATACTAGTAATTTTATGATAAATTTTAATGTCATCAGCATACATAAGGTAATTTGATTTCAGTTTGGGAATATCGTTTATATACAGTAGAAAAAACAAGGGCCCTAAATTGGACCCTTGAGGAACCCCACTAGTAGCAGTATATTCAAAAGATTTGAAACCATGACACCACACAACGTTTTTTCTATTTGATAAATATGAAGAAATAAGGCTTAAGAGATTATAATTGAATCCAAAAGCTGACAATTTCATTAGTAATATGTTGTGAGACACTCTGTCGAAAGCTTTGGTTAGATCAGTATATATGACATCTGTTTGATAACGATTTTCAAGATTGCAAGAAATATCATCAACAAAATTTAATAAGTTTGTTGTTGTTGATTTGCCTTTTAAGAAACCATGCTGATTATTTGATATTTTAGGTTTAACATGCTGGTAAATTATATCATTAATGATTATTTCAAATATTTTTGAGAAATTACAAATTAAAGCTATAGCGCGGTAATGTAGTATGTTATTAATCTCATTCTTTTGTGAAGAGGTATAATTTTTGTGCGTTTCCAGCAATCAGGATAAGTACATGATGTTAGAATGAGATTAAAAATATGCAATAGTGGTACATCTAATGCTTTAGCACAATCTTTAATAATAATGGCTGGTATATTATCGGGCCCGCATGTGAAGTTGGATTTCAAAGATTTTATAGCTTCATGGACATCATTTAATGTAATACGTTTGATAGCTAGAGTGAGCAAGATATCAGTGCTTAAATTTATACAAGAGTGATTACAAGTCAGGGGCGAAAACGTTGACGAAAAAAACTGAGCAAAAGATGTAGATATCTCTTCTGGTGTTGAACATAATTTATCATTATAATACATATTTGCCGGAATGCGCGGAACTCCTTTTTGTCGTTTGATGAATGTCCATAGTTCCTTTGGATTATTTTTAACATTAGTTTCAATGCACTCTATATATTTAGTGTAGTCGGCTTCTATATTAAACTTTACTCTACGGCGGCATTCCGTGAATTTAAGTCTGTTCAAATGACAATTGCGCTTTAAAAGTGATTTTCTTAATCTATTTTTTTCGCGTATGCTAGACTTTGTAACTGAGGAGTACCATGTAGGAAATTTAACTTGTTTTTTTATTGTTTTTGGAACAGTAAATTCAAATATATTAGTCAATACGTTATAAAAAGGAGAACATGCATTATCAGGAGAGATACATCGCAATACAGACACCCAGTTAGCTTTAGAAATTTCTTCATAAAGTAAAGGGAAATTGGCCTTTCTAAAATTAAAAGTCCTAACATTAGACAACAATTCCTTTTCGTTTGTTCGAAAAAAGTTACAAGTGAATTCTAACGCAGGATGATAATGATCTTCGTTAAGTAAACAATAATTTGAGTGTTTGACAATACAATTAAATGAATTAGAATGCATAATTAAATCCAGAAGCCTGTGTGATGAATTAAGAATATGGTTTGCTTGAGAAAGTGACATATAATTTGCAAAGTTAGATACTAATAAAGACTTATTACATTGATTGGATAAATACTCAGGAATGTTGAAGTCACCTGCAATAAGATGATTTTTATCAGGTAAATAATTCTCTAAAAAGTTAAAAACAGTTTCATAATCATTTAGAGGTGTTTGAGGAGGTATATAAATTATTGAAACAGTTAAAGTGTCGCCATCCTTAGTTAAACGAATTGATAATATATCTATATTTAAAGGTAACATTTCGTATGGAAGATTGATGACAGTCGTTGCAAATGTTGTTTTCACCGCGATGAGAACACCGCCACCTCGGCCGCATCGCCGATCGCTTCTGAAAACATTGTAATTTGGTGGAAATAGTTCGGAGTTATGTAAGCTAGAATTAGACCATGTTTCTGTCAGCATAATTATGTCCAATTCATCGTACAAAAGAATGTTATTGTAAAATTTGACAGTTTTGGTATTAAGTCCTCTAACGTTTTGATAATAACATAAAAATGATGGTGAAGTAAGGGAAGAGGTGTGCATTAGTTTTTTTGAGTAATTATTTTGGGCAGTCAATATATTTGAGCACAACATTTTCACCATTATTTTTACGTTCTTTAAATTCATCAATAATTTTACGACGTTTAACACTTTGTCTAGGTGTTAAGTCTTTGTTTAGATATATATTCTTATATGATTCCGCGTTACGAAGTAGTTTAGCATTATTTAGTACAATTTTAGCAATTAGGTTATCCTTAAAAATAACTTTCACCATACGGGGCAGCGCATTCGGTCGTTTCAATCCAATACGAAATGATTTAAATTCATAATCCACTCCATCGGATACTTGGCGAATTATATGGTCTACTGCTTTCACATCTTCTTCACGATTAATGCATTCTGGTAAATTTCGTATAATAATGTTACATTCTCGGCGCCGTTGCTCGTCTACTTCTTCCAAAATTTCATCCATTATTTCTTCTTTATTATTTGAGCCGATATCTGAGCTTGTCTTTGTTAGTTCGCGTATTTGAAGTTGCATATCTGCAATCATTTCCTTGAGCGCATTAAAGTGATCCATAAATTCAACATTTGAACATGCGGTGCATGTCCATTTAAAATTCTTCTTTGATCTTAAGGATTTAGTTTCATTGGAAGATATGTTAGCGCATATATTACTATAAATGTTATTACACATAAAACATTTTACTGAATTAATTAGGGTGACATCTTTATCACAGCAGACACATTTCATATTAGTAGACTTCTGCATTATCGATGTAAACAAAATCTACTGATTATAAATAATTACTTTAGGGTTTGACAAGGGCACACACTTCACACTACTGGGCCTATAGTAGTGACTAACTATAAACAATACAAAGAGGGCCACGGAAATAGGTTATATAGAAATTAACAAAGGTAGTGAATTATAGGTTAAGTGTTTTAATATAACGATTATTGTTAAAAAACTAAAACCTTACCCTGTGATTAATATATGAAACACATATATAGTTGTATTCAGCGATGTAAAATACTTGATAATATTTGATGCACTATTAATTGATCATCATAAGCAACACTAGTTTGAACGTATTTCTTTTTGTAAAATGAACTAAAAATGATTGAATGTACGTTAAATAGTTTATGAGTGACTATACTATGGTAAATTTGGTATAAGGAATGAACTTAGGTTGATGTAATTAAAAATAAATTAGCAAAAGAAATTAAATAATTCAATACTCAATTTTATAACCATCTGCAGACACGTGTTTTGAACTTTCGCTCTCTTCAGTACAACTTTATTATAAAATTGATTTTAAATACAAATCAAATCATTTACTAAAATAAGTATAATGAAATATAATAATAAATATAATGAAATATAAATAACTTACTCAGGCATGTACGGCAACTGACACAATAATGAAATATAATCGACTGAAGGTCTTATTTATACCTGAGGTGGATTACTGAATTCTACGGAAATAATTACGTTCGGGATTAAGGAAAATACCCACTTAGAGCATAATTTCATAATAAAATATATAAGTCCTTACGTTGTAGAAAATTCACTAATAATTAGAAAAAACACGAAAATATTTCGTAATATCTGTGAATACTGGTATAAGTAATAGCGTCATATTACTGCAGTAATTTTGAATTAGTTGGATAATATTATCGAAGTTTAATTCGATGTTTAGTTTATGAGTTCTTTTATGAGAATTGTTAGTTAAGCTGCCGATCTAACTTTGTAGTTCATTATTCTGTAGATTGCATTAAAATCTTGCTTTTGATATTTAATATTTAAAATATGCACTTATTGCAGTTTATTAATAAAAATTGGTCTTCAACAGCAGCACATAAAAGTTTTTAGCATTCCTCATAGGAATTACTAATGAAAATGTACTGACGCTATCCAATTACCAAAAAATCAAGAAATAACCTAGAAAGGTTTATCGACAATCCGATAGGAGACCAGCAGGTTTTAAATGTTCAGGTTTATTCTGACCACAAACTATACGTCTTCTCACATAATTAGTTATATCTTCCTTCATTTTAGGCCAGGAAAATTGTGCAGAAATACGTTTAAAAGTTTTAATCATAAATACTTATTCTACGTATTTATAAAGCATCGAACCCACAACATGCCAAGATGAAAATTTTAATGAGAATTTTAACACATTTATCATGTTTCTGTTCACACATTTATCATGTTTCTGTTCACAGATTTTGAAATATTTAGGGCATCGATAATTGGTACTGATCAGGGTGCAATTTTTCAATTTCCCACAAGACAGCAAGATATTTCCTTAATGTGGTAGACCATTTTCGTTCTTGTTTAGTCAGTGACCTCGACAGATAACAAATTCCTTACTGGGACGTCATGACAATTCAACCTTTTTCTTCAATAGTTCAACAATAACAATCTGTACTATCTATAGGTCGCCAGGAGCATATTTTTAAACGTTCATTACTAAATTAAATTAAATGTTCAGAAATGTATATAATTCAAGTAACAGACACATAGTCTGAGGTGATTTCAACATTGAATTTTTAAACAAAAATAAACATGCGAAATTGATAATAAATCTGTTAATGAATATAACATGCATTTATGCATTGAGAAAAATACACGTATAGCTCATTCGTCAAAGTCCTGCATCGATAATATTTTCACCGATATTGGCATACTAAATAAAAAAGTGGTAGATACATATATTTCAGATCATACTTTTCAAATGATTCAATTTTCAATATATATGCCCACAGAATTAAAACAGTAAAATACCGAATATATAATGAAAATAATATACACACATTTAAAAACCAATTACTAACAATCATTTGGTCGCAGGAACTATCACCAATAAACAACATATTTGATAAATTTTTTGACATATTTAACAAGGCTTTTAACAACTGTTTTTCCATAAATTCAACTAACCCAACTAAGAAAAAAGAAACATTTAAAAATCAATTGGTCACTCCCCAAATATTATAT
>OZ018397.1:20441840-20534840 GCA_963969525.1 Ontholestes murinus | reverse complement strand
ATTAAAGAGAAAAAAATTACCTTTTGAATGAGGTCACAGCCAACTATGGTTTCCATTTAAAAAAATGTAAGTTTGCGTCATATCTCGGAAAATAATGGCGATAAAAATTTTCTGATTATTTTTTATTAATCTGCATAAAATTATCTAAAACTTTGCCCTTTACAGTTTTTTTCTACCTGTTATAAAAACCGGGATATATTGATTTGAAAAAATTGACACTTTTTACTTTTTTCAAAATATCTAGTTATCCATGACTTTTTTGAAAACTTTGAAAGTGGAATTTTATTCGTCTCGTAAATCTACACTTCTTTCCCCATTTAACCGTTTCTCTATCTCTTATAGTTTCCGAGATCCCCATAGAGAACATTGAAAAAAACTCACCCTGTATAATATACACAATTTTAAAAATCTATTACTAACAATCATTTGGTGGCAGGAACTATCACGAATAAACGACATATTTGATAATTTTTTGACATATTTAACAAGGCTTTTACCAACTGTTTTTCCATAAATTCAACTAACCCAACACAAACACAAACATTAGCGATCACTTAGCTCAAACAGTAACTATCCCCCAAATAAATCATACTTCACCAACAACACAATATAAACGTTTTTTCACAAACTCCAAAATAGTTAATTTTGTAAATGAATTAAATACAGTAAACTGGGAGAATGTATACTCCTTGGAGCCAAATTTAGTAAATTTACAATGGAACTCGTTTCAAACAAAGTACAGTAGCTTATTCAACAAATATTTTCCAGAAAAAAAAACTAGTCTAAAACCTAGAAAAAATAAAAACATTCCATTTTGTGAAGACTTAAAAAAAGTGAAAAATGAACTTGATATATTATTTGTAATTTCTCGTTATGACATTAATTATCTTAATATTTATAATGAAACAAAAAAAGGTACAATAAACTACTGGTGGAAAAAAGATCTGACATATACAACTATAGAATTAATAAGTCTAGTAATGCTAACAAATGCACTTGGAATATAATAAATGAAATAAAAGGAAAAGATACTAAAAATACAGATATAAAAGTAAAAGGGGATGCGAATCAAATTGCCAATACATTCAATAACTTCTTTGCAAACATTGCAACTGAATTAACTTCAAACATAATATCAACTGAATATTCCGACACAATAAACAAAAACGAAAAAACAATTTTTCTCAAACCAGTAACACCAAATGAGATTATAAATGCCACAGTGAGATTGAAAAATACTATGTCATGTGGATATGACAATATTCCTAGTATTATTCTAAAACACAGCATTACAAATATATTAGAACCGCTTACATACATAATAAATAATTCATTCAAATTTGGTATTTATCCTGACAAACTGAAATTAGCCATCATAAAACCTATTTTTAAAAAAGGGGATGCTGAAAAAGTAGATAATTACCGGCCAATAAGTTTATTACCTGTTTTCTCAAAAATTTTCGAATATCTAATGATAAAACGAATTACAGATTTTTTAAATAATACAAATCGCTTAAGCAGCACACAACATGGATATCTAAAAGGGAAATCCACAATGACCGCTATTTATGAGTTTTATGAACATATTATAAATAAATTTGAAAATAAAGAGATTGCGCTGGGGATTTTCATAGATTTATCTAAAGCTTACGACTGCGTAGATCATAAAATTCTCTTGCATAAATTAGAAATGAATGGAATACGCGGTGTAGGCTTAGAATGGTTTAGATCGTACCTGAACGGCAGGTCACAGCAGGTAGTAATTCATAAAGATGGGCTTACAACAACATCAAAACACTCGACCATTGAGCTAGGCCTTCCACAAGGTAGTTTCACAGCGCCGACTCTCTTTGTTATATTTATTAATGACTTAATAAGCGTAATTTCCAATAACTGTGAAAAAATTGTAAACTATGCCGATGACACCAATCTGCTGATTTCAGGTAAAGACATCAATGATGTTAATATAACAGCAAATACACTTGCACTAAATGTGAATCACTTTTTCAACAAAAATAAATTAATTACAAATACAGATAAAACAAATGTAATAATATTCCAAAACAAAAAGCAATCTGTGCAAAGTATCACACTAAATTCTGATACTATAGAAACAGTAGAAAGTATAAAGTTCTTAGGCATTCAAATTGATAACCGGCTTTCTGGAGAATCCCACATCAATTATCTGAGTAGACAACTAAGTACAATTATTTATAGTATTCGGGAAATTAGGAGATATCTAACAGTAGCTGTAGCAAAAACAGTATATCATGCAAATTTCATCAGCAAGATGCGATACGGAATAATATTTTGGGGAAATAATTCGCACTCCTCATATATATTCTCTCTACAGAAAAGAGCATTACGTTCAACACTTAAATTAGGCTATAATGAGTCATGTAGAAATAAATTTAAGGAAATACATAGTAACACTCTCTATGGATACTATATATTGGATTGTATACTATTTTATTTAAATTACATTCAAGGGAGTGATAACAAAACAGGAAAATATAACACACGGAATGTTAATTTCATATACCCTAAACACTCGCTGGCTAAAACAGAAAAAACAAATCACTATATGGCAATAAAACTTTTCAATTCCCTACCGGAAGTTCTAAAGAGGAAAAAAGACAATATTAAAGTATTCAAAAAGGCACTAAATGAATATCTAGTTAACATAGAACCTTGTAGCATACGCGAATTTTTTGATTATGATCAAATAGCCTAATATAGATTTGTATATGCATGTGTGACAATACTTGTATGTATATGTGTATATATATGTATATATTTTTATATCTAGTGTTAGGACATTTTGTTTGTAGTATTAATTATGTAATTAGTTAGGTACTATAAAACAACATTGACGCAATTTCATTTTGTATATTTTTGTAAATGACACTTTGAAATAAAGATTATTATTATTATTATTATTATTAAGAAAAAACAAACATTTAAAAATCAATGGGTCACTCCCCAAATATTAAACCTATCAGCTATGTTAAGAGATATGACCAAACTAAAAAAATAATTTAATAGTAATTTTTATAATCAGCAATACAATAATTTGAAAAAAATGTACGACCAATTAGTAACTAACGAGAAAGAAAGAAATATTATTACAATAACAGGCTTAGTAAGGCAAATAATGTAAACAAAGAAACTTGGCTCATAATAAACGAAAATTTAAATAAGGTTGATTGAAAAGGTATCTCACGTATCACAGTTAATAACAAGGTTATTATTAAAAAAGAAGACATTGCAACAAAATTGAACGAATTTTTCACAAGCTTATCCTCGCTCAACAATTGCAAGACTTCTAATTAATTCCAATGATACATGCAAAATCACAACAAAAATAAAATCAAAAGACTCATTCTTTTTGCAACCGATAGACAAAAAAAATATTAAGACAATCTGTAACAAAAAGTCGTCAGGAGTTGACGATATGCCAGGATTTATCATAATGAGTGTCAGTTCAGAAATCTCTCAAATTTTATTTACCCGGACAATTTAAAACACTCTAAAGTGGTGCCCATTTTTAAGAACAAAGGTAGCCTGGATGACATTTCTAGCCATTATGCTTATCCTTAATATTTATAGCATCAAAAAAGTTTCCTAATATGTATACGAATCTTGAACAATGTGATTACTTGGTGTTAAGTTTTTTTGTGTGCTTATTTTGACTTTTTGTGCTTATTTTCATGCTTTTTTAGACTATGATGCTGATTTAGAGCATTTTCTTAAACTTTTAATAAAAGTTTTACACTGATTATAAATTAATGTGCCAATATAGAGAATTTTAATTAAAGTTTGTACCCCATCATTTATAGATTATATTTTAATGACATATTTTTATCGTGTCTTTTGGCAATATAATTTTAAATAAAATAACTTTTAATTACTTTCTCCACAATAAATATTAGTATAAATTACCATTTTACGATACAATAACAATTGATTCGTTTATACTTTTATAAATAAGTAGATATAACAGTCCGTCTCTATTATTCAGATAAAACAGACGAAACCTTCATAGGAATCACACCTATGATATTTCGGATGTAAACGTCTTTAGACTAGGTCCACATAGGGGTCGCAGAAAGTTTACATGTAAACAAATTTAAGTGATAGCCAATAATCAGGTTTTTACAACCGTACCAAGACGACAAGCAAATAGTTAATGATTGTCAATCAGTTCTTAAGAAACAAGAGCTTCAAAACAATGTAGTTACATACAATCGCGTTTCAATTTTGTGAGCTACATAATAAATTCTTTATAAAAGCAGATTCAATTTAGAAAATATCTGGACGCATTGGCTAAAAAATTAAAATAATAAAATAAAATTGGAAGAAGTATTCGGTAAAAATTGAGGATTTTTAATAATAAATAAAATAAAGTTGATTTTGAATGACGAAAATGTTCCCAATTTTCAAATGGATCCAGCTATGGTTTAAAATGAAGAGAAGCTTTTCCACTTTTAAAAGTTTATTGGGCGACAGAAGTAATAATTTTACAATTGAACACCTAGAACAACATTTAGTAATCAACTGTTTTCATGAATAGATTTTAGTTATTCTGAAATGTATATAAAATTAAAATTTAATTGTTAAATACTCATACATAACATTGTATTTTGGGTAAAGAAAGTATGTTTATTTTAGTTTTAAGCAGTATTTCTATGTAACATAAATGTGTTACATATTAAGAAAATATAGTTTTCTTTGGTGCTTTTTTCCTGTTTTACGCTTTTCCCCCGTTTTTATGTCTTTTCGCCTGTTTTAATGCTTTTTTTCTCTAAATTTGGTGCCTTTTTATGTGCTTTTTTCGGATTTTTTTAAGTTTTTTTATCCGCTCTCTAGTAATTATCGTCCGGTATCGCTGCAAACTCATTTCTCAAAAATTTTCGAGTATTGTTTTAATATTTGTTTGTGCGAGTTTCTCGAAAACAAAAACTTATTAACACAATACTAATACGGTTTCAGACATGGTCTAACAACCGAAAAGGCAATTTTATCTGCAATGAAGGTAATTCATTCGTCACTAGCTATCAAAGAATTCATTGTCGAGATATTCGTCGATTTTAGTAGAGCTTTCGACACGGTCGATCGACGCCTTTTACTAAAAGATGTATGACATAGGTGTCAGAAATGAATTCAACCATTTTGTGAAATCGTATTTAGATAACAGATTCCAACGGGTGGACATCGACGGTGTTCGCTCTAATAATAAAATAGTAGGCATTGGCACTCCACAAGGCTGATGTCTATCCCCTACCCTATTTAATATTTTCATCAATGAGCTCGCTGATAATATAGCCAATATTGCTTTTCCAGTTTTATATGCGGACGATGTTAGTGCTATTGTTGTGGAAAAAACGGAAGTCGAAGCCATCACAAAAGCTCAAGAATGTCTAAACTTAATAGAATCATGGTCTAATAAAAATAAGCTATACATAAATAAAGAAAATACAGTTTTTATTCAATTTTTCTCGAAGAATAAATTAATTATCTCATCACCACTTCTGAAAATATTTAACACAACTATTAAATCAGTAGATTCATTTAAATTTTTAGGCCTGTATGTAGACGGAAAATTAACCTGGCGAAATCATATTGACTCAGTTTTATCAACGATTAGCAGTCGTCTTTTTTTAATTAAAAATATCAAAAAGCTAATGTCACTTAACGTTTTAAAAACCTTATACTTTGCCCTAATAGAATCGTTTCTTACATATGGATTACTTTTCTGGGCCTCCAAGTGTGATGATATTTTTATTTTACAGAGAAAAATTATTAGAGCTATGAGAAACCAACCATTCAATGCACATTGTAAACCTCTTTTTAAAAGGTTGCAGTTATTGACTCTGCCGTGCCTTTATATTTTTAAGCTCATAATGCATACGTTTGACACGAAACACTGCTTAAAAACACGACAAGAAATTCATAATTATAATGTCCGCAATAAAAGAGACTTAGATCTACCGAAAAACAGACTAACCACAAATAAAGAAAATCCAGCGTACGTTAAAATAAAATGTTCTAATAAATTAATAAATATAGATGAACGTTTCAAAAATCTCCATAACAGAAAAGTCTTTAAAAACAAACTCAAACTATATTTATTGCATAAAACCTTTATTTAATAGGGTGAACGCCCTCCAAAACTTCAATCCTATGTTCAACCATCTTAATACACCCTAAACCTAAACCCATTTAAAGAAAAGAATCATGAACTAATTTATTTTAAGTCTCTGATTTACTACTAACGAAGCCTGACTTTTTAATGTATCAATACTGTCTATAATATTATTTCTCTCAACCACAAAAACTTTAACACATTTGATCTTAAATCTGGGATAATTTCTTACCCAAAAATCTACCCCTAAAATAAACGTATGAGTTAAAGAAGAACAATGTCAAACCGAATAAAAGGATCATAGTTCCATTCACGAGTAGGAGGAAGATGCATATAAGGGCTCCCTCGCCGAATGGAATGGGGAAAAGCCTCTCCAACGAAGTAAAGTATCTGGGTATAATTCTGGATGCCAAACTGATTTGGAATCAGCATGTCGATAAAATCATGGCCAAAACAAAGACGTGGCTATGGGATTGTCAGCGGCTAATGGGAAAAAGCTGGGAATTAAACCCAAAGATCGCTTATTGGCTGTATAGCATGGCGGTAGTATCCATTAGACACGCAAAAGAAGCTGAGGAGGCTTCAACGTTTAGCATGTCTAAGCATCATAGGGGCCATGCAAACGACCCAAACCGCGGAAATTTAGGCAATCATTGGCCTCACACCGCTCCATCTAGTGATACAAAAAGAGGGACATGATGGCCCTCCGCCGACATCAAATGAAGAAAACACTGCCGGGGAACTGGACAGGACACTTAGAAATACTGCAGCAAATCGGCCCGGTCCTCTTGTCCAAACCGACGGACATCATGCCCAGGAGGCTCGAATTCGAATTACCGTTTAAGGTGTCGATTGAGTACCCCAAAACGGCTTTGATTAGAGTCAACGAGGAGGTCGAGCTGATAGCCTGGTAGACGGATGGTGCCAAGAATAACTGAGGTACTGAAATAGGCATATATGGCCCTAACCAAAACCATATGAGCTTCGTGGCTCTAAGTATGAAACCCACAATTCTGCAAGCGGAAGCAATTGCAATTTATAAGTGCGCCAGAGAATTCCTGGATAGGCACTTAAATGGCGCGCATATATACATCTGCTCAGACAGCCAATCCGCATTAAAGTCCGTTCGAGCCTATAGTCGTGGCTCACGGACTGTCTGGGAATGTTGAAGATCCCTCTCGCAACTGGCGAAGAATAACTCTTTGACCCTCATGTGGGTCCCAGGGTCCCATTTAAGGCAAAGAAGTGGCAGATAAACTAGCAAAAAGAGGTGCAAATGCCTCTCCTATAGGACCAGAGCCGTTTTGCGGACTCTCCATGGCGCACAGAAGAGAGGACTCATACAACTGGATCACAGCCACAAGGTGCTTGAACTCACAAGAAACGAGATAAGAACTTTCACCGTACTCATGACAAGGCATTGTGCCCTCCGATACCATTTGTAGAAAATGGGAAAAGAGGAAAGTGGAAATTGCAGACTATATGATTCGGCATATGAAACGACCGAGCACATAATATGCACTTGTGCAGAAATGAGCAGTAACAGCCCGAATAGTTACCAGGTTCATGGAGGACATGGGACTGCTTGGGAAGTGGCTGGTTAAGGGAAAAACAATAGATCTGTTAGGCCGCAGTTCACGAGAGGCCAACACAACTCACTAGTACCTTATTTAACCTATATACAGGGTGTCCCGTTAATGCGGGGAAATGGCTGGACCATAGATTCCTGAGGTCAAAATATGACGATTTAACGCAACTTATCTATATCCAAAAATTTACGGTTAAGCCGGAATTTGGCTTCAAAATTTAAAAAAAAAATTATTTCTTTTGTTTATAACAGTTGAACGCTTTATTTAATTTGAATGAAATTTATTTTTAAAAACTACCATAATATAATACATCATTTCAGTTATTATGACTATTATTGGTTAACAAGAAGTATAAGAAACAGTAGTACCACCACTTAAACATTAAAATATTTGTTTATTGGTGGATCTAATAAAAACTGAAAAAACACTACTTGAAAGAACATTTAATTTAAAAACTTTTTCATCTCTTAATAATATTTGATATCTTTTACGGTTTTCCCACAAAAAAAATAAAATATATATTTTTTATCTAGTAAAAACAAAATCTAGTTTTTCATCGAATCGAAAATAAATGTTTTTCGTGGCCGTCTTTGTTTAAAAATGGAAATTATATATAATAATTATTATTTAGTGTCTTTTAATAATTAATTTTTAACTTTATTATAGTTCATAAATATTCATATTTGGAACAAACAGACATCTTGTTTGTATTAGGATTTTGCAAAGAAAATGATTTGAAAAGTGTTAGATGTTGTTTTGATTTATTTAAATAATTGATATTATTTAATTTTTATTCAATTGAATAAGTTTATTTACTTATTAATGAGTGCATAATGAGTATACTATATTCATATTTTATTTTTTTGTGCAAAAACCGTACACGATATCAAAAACTAGTAAGAGTCAAAAAAGTTTTTAAATCTAATGCGTTTTCAAGTAGAGTTATTTGGATTTTATTGGATGAACCAATAAAAAAATATTTTACTTTTTAAGTGGTGGTGCTACTGTTTTTTATACTTCCTGTCAATCACTAATGGCCACAATAACTGAAATGATGTATGATATTATGGTACTTATTAATAATAAATTTCATTCAAATCAAATAAAGTGTTCAATTGTTATAAACAAAAGAAATAAAAAAATTTGAATCTTTGAAGCCAAATTCCGGCTTAACCGTAAATTATTGGATATAGATAAGTTGCGTTAGATCGTCATATTTTGACCCCAGGAATCTATGGTCCAACCATTTCCCTGCATTAACGGGACACCCTGTATAATGAAGGACAAACTAATACATCAATAATTTTCTCGATATCTTTCAATCGAACAGGTATACGTAAAACACGAATGCAATCACATGCATCACCATTAGCATCAGAAACTGACTTAACATTACATGACTCCAATTCAAAAAATCCACAATTTTTCAACACTGACCAGCTCCTAAAATTGTCCAACTAGCACCAGAGTCCAGCAAACTCAGTATTTCTTGGCCAAAAATTGAAACTGAAATATAAGGACGAGAAACATTAACCACATGAGTCAATACATAATCTAAGACGCAAATAGACAAGTTTGAATTTTCAAGTGGGATCGCCGAAGCAATTCGAGATGACTGATAATCCCGTGTTGTCTCCTCGCCTGAGCGTTTCCCGTGTTTGGATTACACTTAGAAGACGACGAGTTATTCCAGGATGACCACATGAAAAATAATACCGTTTCTGTGCCTTAATACACTTCGCCGGCAAATGTCTAAAACTTCCACAATTTCAACACCTCTTACTGATATCACATCTAGTATCTATGAACTAGAAGATGCTAAGCTAATTCAGGAATAATACTTTTGCTTTTAGGAGTGGGAGGTTTGTAAGATTTTTTTTATTTGGCCATTTGGGCCTGGCATAAGAGGCTTGTCTACAGCATAAGAGGCTTGTCTACAACCAATTCGACCCCTTCGACTAAGCGCTAACCACTGTACCAACGGGGCCGGCTTTTGTAAGATTTAACTAAATCTCTTCTGAAACTGATTGTTGTCATTTTTTCAATAATCCTTTCATCGATGCTATATATTACCGATTGTTTCACGTTATTTAACTGACGACAAGGTTTCAACAAATCCATAACAGAATCAATGAACTAGAAAGCTAAGCTGTATCTCTTCTGAAATTGGTTGTTGTATTTTTTAAATAATCCTTTCATCAAAGTTATATATAACCCAATATTTTCATTTTTACCTTGAAACCTCCTGTATATTTCTTCAAATAAATCTTGATCGAAATGTTCAGGACAAAACTGTTCTGGTATAAGATGTTCTAATGAATCCCAATCACATGCTCTATCTTTCACTAAATTAAACCAAATTTTAGGATCACCCTCAAATAATTCAATTGCATCTCTAAACAGCATTTCCCTAGATAACCCTTAATACGTTTAAATTCCTTCCACTCTTTCGATAAATGCACTCCACATTTCAAATTCCAATCGCGAAGAGGCAAAGTCTTAATTTTTGAAACAATAAAATTATTATCACTACTATCGCCATCCGATTCATATCTGAACTCACGGGTGAGCTGTCCGTTGCTCCAGTTCTCGAATTTTGCGTAACATTGATTTATCAAAAACCCGAGAATCCCTATCCCTACGTATTTCAGAATTAAGTTTATCTAATAATAAGAGAAGTTTTATAGAAATCTCACTTTTATTATTTTTATCTGGGTCACTACTAGAATTAGAGAGTTTTACAAGCTCCAAACAGAGAGCTACTTTAAAAATTATTGTCTTATAACGACCATCATTCTTAACCCAGTCAAATGCATCAATCATATTCTCAATACGCTTAATATTTTCTTGCAACTTCGAGGCATCCTGTTCAAAAGAAAAAGGGTTTCTAGTTTAGGCGATAAAAGACTAAATTAAATTAAAACTTCTAACAGTTAATTCATAATTCCTTGATTAAGCGACCAATATCAACTTTAATTTTTTCCGTGGCCATCACGTATAATAAATCAAGATATACAACAAAACATAGATCTAAAGAGGTTACATCAGTGAAATTATTTCAATCTGTAATTTTCTTCATACAATCCATCAAATTAATTACGAAAACTTAAATTTAGCAGTTCCTTTAAATTTTATTTTAAGAGTTCTGATTTTGTTCTTAGTTTATTATTTGTTTTTTGTCAGAATTTTATGCTAGAAGATTTAAAAAAATGGTCTTCAAGAAGTTGGCATAAATAAGGAACAAAGCTAACATATTGTGGGAGAGTTTAGTCGTAAGTATATTCGAAAAGGCATAATTTATTAAGGGCGTCAGTAACCATCAATACCTTGGTTCCCAAACAAATAAAATAATCCATTACTAATTATTTCACTGATATGACCAAGAACAGCATTAACCTCAAAACAATTGTTTATTATCAAATATCAATAATGGATAAATAAATTCAATTTAATTTAGTAAGTTATAAAAAATAAAATTTCCAATGTATGCACAGTATTTATTAATCATAAGATGACAATTGTTACAGCACATAAAGGGGAATACGTCAAGAACAAGTTACAATTAATTGTTACATAATAATTGTTTGATTTAGAAACTCATTTATATTATATGGCTCCAATGTGCATAATAGATTGAACAAATCTTGCTTCATTTTACTATAAGTTTCAGCATTTTTCTGCTTTTCGGAAGGTGGTTATGAAATTTAATGCAGCTATACAGGGTGGGCCACGAATAACGTCCATTAAAAGTTTACGGGGTTCCTGCAAGAGGAAAAATGTGAAAAAAAATCAACATTGTAAGGTTGATTGCGATCTCCTCATGGAAAATAGTTTGACTTTCTATCACTTTCGGTTGTACCGGAAACGGCTACCAACTTTGTTATTTTAAATGAAACGTACTGTATATTATTTTATTTTTGAATTCCTTGCGATTCCCTACCTCCCCATATGGGTTTATGTCCACTTAACTTTTATAGTTTTTGATTTAAAAATATTGACCTCAAATAGGCGCTTAGAAAAATGCCTATAACTTCTAGTACGTACAAGATAGATACACGAGCGGCATCCTGTATTATACCTAATCGATTCCTCTACAACTGTAAAAATTTGATATGTGTCAATTTTGACAATTGGTATTTCAAAGATATCAATATTTAATTAATTATCTTGCGAATCACACTACGAGATAAAATATTGGTCATTCATTCATTGAAATATTGATATTTTTGAAATACCATTTGTCAAAATTAACATTTGTCAATTTTTTCAGTTGTAGAGGAATCGTTCAGGTGCGTACAATACAAGAAGCCACTCGCATGTCTGTCTTGTACCTACTATAATTTATAGGCATTTTCTAAACGCCTATTTAAAGTCAATATTTGACAAATATATTTTTAAATCAAAAACTGTAAAAGTTAAGTGGATCTAAATATATACAGTATGTTCCATTTAAAATAACAAAGTTGGTAGCCATTTTCGGTATAACCGGAAGTAATAGAAAGTCAAAACATTTTCCATGAGGAGATTGCAATCAACCATGCAATGTTGATTTTTTTTCCAGATTTTTCCTCTTGCAGGAACCCCGTAAACTTTCAATGGGCGTTATTTGTGGCCCACACTATATAGTGGTCCCCGTTCAAACAAGCTTAATTTATGAGGCGGGAAGTTATACATAATACCATATTTGGGTATTATTAACGATGTATAGAGAAAATAGATGTTTATTTATGTATAGGAATTTGATGCATTCATAAATATATACAGCAGGAACAGTCAAAATTCCCAAACTAATATACGCAAACTACATATCAGTTTTTCTTAACTTTTCAATAACTGATTAGCTTAAGAGGTTTCTAAATAATCTGTGTTTTAAAATAACGAACAAAATAATCGTCATTCAGAAAAATCTTCAAATTGTAATATCAAGAACTGAATATCCACAAGAATGTATGGGCATAAATTTTAAAAATAAAGTATTTAGATTTATTACAAATTTTATTAATCACGGTCAAATTACAAAGGTTATCAGGTCGGATGCTTAGCACATAATGCACAAGTTTAATTTAAATTTAAATTTAATATTGCCATAAAGAGAATGATTGCGGTCGTTACTACGTCGTCGCTATGTTATAACCACAAATATTTTGATTTGTGGTTAAAATATGGTGAATTTATCAAGCAAGTGGATCGGCAAAGGCGGTGCACAAAAAAGAGCAGAGTAAAAACATCAAAATAGTTATTTTTCTACTCCTATAATGAAATAACATTATTGTAGGTTACTTTTTGATTATGAAATGTAGTACATTGTATGTTATGTATATATTATATATTCATTGTCATAGCAACCATTGTAGCACAATATATCTATTATAGCACTAGTGTTACAATAGTATATTGTATAATGAGCATACAATGATACCCATTGCCCACGAGTATGAAATTCATACGAGTGGGCAATGGTCATTGTATGCGATTATACATATGAATTAAAAAATACAAATATAGATTTCTACTTATTAACTTTGAACAAATTTTTATCTATTAAAAATATTCGTCTTAAGTATCAATGGCGGTTCCAAATAAATTGTGCGCTCGAGGCTAAAAAACTCTTCGACATCGTTTATGGAGTGGAACAGAAACTGGCAACTGACGGGTATACGTAGAAGGCCTGGGTGAAGAACGACGCAATGGCGATGTTTGTCCTAACATTCGACTATTCGCAGACCACTTTGATTGAGAATTATGAGTCATTTTATCAAATCATTGGAAAGCTTGATTTCATCTATCTGCAACGGTATCAGTCGAACAAAATGATCGCACACGAACGTATTCACCACTATCGCATGAAAGATAATTCGGATAGGATATTGGTATATCTGTCAGTGACGCGGCGATAATGACGAAGCAGGTCGCTCGAGAGACTACTGTCGTGATTGGAAACAACGTGTCAATACCCCGCATTGGAAAAGGAGAAATCGAAATCGAGAAATTGGATAAAGGTGAGTGGCACAGACACGTTATCACGAACAAATCCAAAACGAATAGGACGTTTTAGCTTTAAAGGGGTACCTGTTCTCTGAAGCCGTCGTAACCAAGAAGGGTAGGTCATCCTAGATGGCCAGAAACTTATTGAAAGCGCAACTCTTGATGACAATACTGTTTATTGAATACCCTTTAGGATGACTGTATCTTACCTAGCTTACCAAATTGCATAAAAAAACTTACACGCCGCAGAAGAACGGCTGCATAGAGAAGAAAATGCGCAGTTATGGAGAGTGCTAGATGTATGATGCATGCTATGGATACGCCAAAGTACCTCTGGAGCTAAGCGGTAAACAAGGCTGTACACGTTCTCAACCGAACTCCGACGAGCGAGAGGAGGAATACGACGCCGTTTGAGAATTTCGGCTGCATCGCATTCATGCACATCCCCGACAGTCAAAGGACTAAGCTGGATGACAAATCCAGTAAACTTATGTTTTTTTGGATACGAAGGAAATTTCGACTACCGACTGTTTGGTCCAGTGAACAAGAAGGTGAAGGTTTTGAGGAAAGTCATTTTCGAC
This sequence comes from Ontholestes murinus, assembly GCA_963969525.1. NCBI lineage: Eukaryota > Metazoa > Arthropoda > Insecta > Coleoptera > Staphylinidae > Ontholestes > Ontholestes murinus. The sequence continues at coordinate 20,520,540 of OZ018397.1, read as the reverse complement.
AAACACACTACGATCGATGATGAAAAAAGGACGATTAGCATTGTATCGATTACCGATGACGGCACTGAACAGTACCCTGGAGTTCCAGACCAAGCCATCGACAGAGGTGTAGTGCTCAACCGGACAGCTCCCGAGGTCCAGCGACCGGCGATGAAGATTCTTGGAGCAGTGATGGATGAGCCTCGGCCGACCTGGATGGAGAAGAGCGAGTCGACGCAAACCTGAGAAACGTCGATGCCATTCAAGAGGATGGAGCTGTCCCAGGTAACGCTAGGGAGTTCAGTCTAAGAAGAAGGGACAACTTGCGGAGTCCAGCGAGATACACGGCGAACTACTATATTGAACTACTATAGTGAAGATGCCCCAAACCTATTCGGAGGCTATGGGCAGCAGCGAGGTAAGAAAACGGTCAAAGGCGATCCCAGAGCAACTCAACGCTCTGGAGAGAAACAACATGTGGCAACTCGTGAAGAGAACTGGTAATATGAAAGTCGAGTCGAAATGGGTTTTTTCCATCAAAGATCCAGCATCGAACGAGCCAAAATTCAAAGCCTGGCTCTGTGCCAAAGGATTTTCTCATGAAAAGGGATTCGACTAGGATGAGATCTTCTCGCCTACTACACGGTTCGATTCGATTAGAATCCTGTTGGCCACAGCATTCAAAAATGTTTACAGGATCTTGCAGTTCGATATACGAACGACATTCTTGTATGGAGATCTACACGAAACGATCTACATGGACTCACCAGAGGCAGATAATGTCAACGGGGATGAAATATATAGACTACAAAGGTCGATATATGGGTTAAAGCAGGCATCACAATGCTGCAACGAAAAGTTCAACCAGTTTACGCTTGACTAAGGATTACAACAAGGAGAAGCGGACAAGTGCTTTTACAGGAGTAGTGACACTGACTCGATAATCATCGTTATTCTCTATGTCGATGATGGACTCATCATGTCCTCGGATGAAGCGTTGCTCCACATTTTTGTGCACAGGTTGAGGAAGCAGTTCGAAATAACAGTTTCGGGACCTGGATATGGATACCAATGGTGAGCATCGAAATTGGGACACATTGTATACACATCAAGAACTTGATCAAATATATTTTTACTACAGTTTAATTTTGTATATGTAATGGATAGATATTATTTTATTTGTAATTAATAATATAATTTGTGTTGGCTTATTGTTATATCTTATAATATTGACACAGGTAATGATATTATAAGGCTCATTAATTGATGTTTTTTGTCGGCAGACAGTTTAGGAAAATAGAACAATTATATTAATTAATTATTGTATTTATTATAGATTTATATAGACGTAACTTGAAATTGGGTACAATTGTTATTCTCTCAATATTTCCCGTAAAATGATAGAAGGAATATTTAAATGAAAACTGTATAATATGGAGTATTTCTTCTAAAACGTTTGCAGGTCACCAATCTGTGTTTTACTGGCTTGAATCTTTTTACGATTTTGTATTTTCGATTAAGATTTTTTCATGATATCTTAGAACCGCAAGATCAACATATTCAAATCTTTGCATGAATGACAAAAGCGTATACATTATTGCCTACAATTTTATTTCAAACTTAAGTAAACGTAGGAAAACGATTTCAAAACTTAATTCTACTATCTTTGTGGTGCAGGCAAAGATCAATTCATCGATTTATTTAACAAATAACTAACAACTTATGATTTGCATATCAATTAAGTTATATAATTTCATTGCTTTTAAAGGAAATAATACGGGATACAAAATATTTCCGTATCAACTTTTTTTATGAAAGAGATAACACAACTAAGCAATTGCTTGGAAAATTGAAGTGCCTAGAGATAAAAAAAATATTCTTTTATTAACGGTGGATGCCATTGCGAACGAGTGAGCTCAATTACATTGTGATTAATTTATGCTGCCTCGTTATTTTTATTCCATTTTCATTCTGATACAAACGAGTATTCGACCATGAATCAACTTTGATTTTCCCTTATAATGTGACACAGTAGTCTACAAAAAAATTACGGCTCGAAAAACAAACATATATTTTATTGTATCTTTATTTTTTTATTACTACCTATCTGTCAAAAGGACTTTTGCCTTTTAAATAATAATAATAATTTATTTATTGAATCTCCTTTACATAATAATTTGAATTTAAGTAATATAAATAAATACATGAAAATTATCACTACAAATAAAAAAAACAATCAATAACTTACAAGTAAACAATAACATATTAAGTAATTAAAAATAATTATTAAAAAAGATTAAAAATTGAAAAATGATTAAATTCCCTATGCAAAACATCTATCGAATCTCACCCTCTCCTGACCTATAAAATAGTTTTTAAAATTTGAAAATAAGATAAGTATACGTCGGTTACGGCCCCGAATTGACGTGCGGCAACGTTGGTTCGGGTCAGTAGTTGGATGGATGACTGGTACCATTCACCATTGGGATACAATTATTCGTGCTTTAAAGTAACAGGGCGATCCTTTAAAGTAACACGCTCATTTACACACACACACATACACAAATCACACGACGGAAGGACCACGTGGTCGATAGCCAAACACTATTACTACAATTACTTCAGTTAGAGTATTGGGACTTTTAAAATCCATAGTTTTATTTTTTTTTTAATTTAGAAATAACATCCTGACAGGGATCCTTGTATGCCGCAACAAAATGGGATGCAAACAAATCAACCTTCACGTTAATTGTATCACCTATCTCATTTCTCAGGTACATTTGTTTTGAAAAACCATTTGTTTTGAGGTATACATTTACGTGATACCAAAAATGTTTTGGGTCATTACTTTTAAGTTGCGTATTTAGATAATATATAAAATATTTGTCCTTTAAAGTAAATTGTCATTTTGACATATTTTATGTATATTTAAAAATAATTTTAATCAACAAGAGAACATTGTACATACAACAATAATATGTTCTGCAGTTTTATTGATTTATTTGTTATATGTTTATATGTACATAATAACAAATATGTAATTGACTTATTATCTTTTTCTCAATGTTATATTTTTACATCTTTAATATGTACTGAATTGACGAGGCGGATAGATGATGAAATTCCACAAAACATTGTTTTATTTAATTCTTTAATATGTTTTTCTAATTAAAAAAAAGTAATATTAAAACCTGATTTTATAATTATATAATCTCGTTTAAAATAAAAATATTTGAAATGAGATTTGAACTAATATTAGAGAGTGGTAAAAGTAAAACGGAATAATAATTAAATAATTCAATTACATCACGTGGGAAATAATCCATCGTTGCACTTTCACACTATTACTATAGAGACAAAAACAGAAACATCAAACACGACTCAATTAAATAACTTTTGTTTTTTTTTTCTTTCTAGAAATATGTTGCCCATTATGCCAGCTCCACATAAAACGTTTGTAATAAAAAATATTTTTTGTATTTGTATATTTTGTTTACCATTTGTTGCATCGCAGTTAAGTTGAATCCTATTAATCAAGTTGGTAAAAGCTAGTGCCTCTGCAAAGATAAAAAACTAATTGTAACGCAAAATATCTGTCCGATTTCTACAGAAAACTATGATAATAATTTTTCAGATTAAACAATATAGTCTAAATATACATAGTATATAAAAACTTATACAATAAAAATAATGATACAAGAAGTGACACAAGAAGATTTAATAATAATGAGACGACGAACTAGCGACCCATAATATATGAGGGTTGCTATTTATTATTATTACTGCCAGGCGAAATCTGACATTGCCATCGTAAAGTTTGACATTTTTGACGTGTTGTCTATAGTAAGTTGAAAATTTCATCTCTGTCAAAAGATGGAATTAACTCCACCAAATTTTTGAGCTATGATTTATTAAATTTATTATTTAATTAAAACTAGTTTTAATTTGTATACTCCTTTGAGAATGGCGAGCAATTGCCGAAACATGTGTCAGGAAACTGATAGTAAATATATGAAACAAAACAAGTGAATTATTCCTAATTCCTATCCAGTGAGTTATATGTTTCATCAAGAGTGTAGCAAAGCAAGTATCAATCAGATGCTCAAAAAGTGCTCGTGTCGATTTTTGCAGTAAAATGATTTAAAAATACAATTGTAGTGCCTCTAAAACCGTGAGCCATGTGATGAGTCGTGGATTTATGCGTATAAGCCAAAAAGAAAAGGCCACTCGGCTGTTTGGGTTTTTTAATGTGAAGCTAAGCTAACAAAAGTTGATTGTTCTCGAAGGGTTAAGAAGTAAATGGTGGCGTTTTCCTTTACGAAAACCGGTCACGTGGCAACTGTGGCTCTTGAAAATCAAAAGATATTAATAAAAATGATGGCAGTGACCGTTACTATGTGGTAGTTCATTTAAAAAAAGGGGTAAATGAAAATAATTTTTAAGTTTTTATACCACTACTTATTGTATAATATACACAAACAAAGTTTACAATATATTATCAATTTTGACCCAACCATAGTTTCGACCTTTGCAGGTTATTATCAAGTGTTGAATTTAATTCAATTATCAAGTGCTGAATTCAATTCAACACTTGATAATGACCTGCAAAGGTCGAAACTATCGTTGTGTCAAAATTGATAATATATTGTAAACTTTGTTTGTGTATATTATACAATAAATAGTGGTATAAAAACTTAAAAATTAGTTTCATTTACCCCTTTTTTTAAAGATCTTAAATTCAGCGCGGTATACGATATTTTTTCCCTGAAGTTTTCGGTAAACTGAAAGAAAACAACACAAACTACGAACAATTTCGCAACAACACAAACAAACTAGGATTTAGACACTTAAGACAGAATTGATGGGTCATCCGCCTTCAGCCCCGACTTTGCAGCCAATGACTTTTTCTTGCTCCCAGTAATTAAAGGAAAACTGCGTAGACAACGATTTTTATCGCCTGAAGGAGCCTTCAAAATGCATGTTTTAGAACTACCATCTTCTGCCTGAATAAAGGTCTTTGATGGGTGACTCAATCGTGTGCAAAAGTGTATAGATATTGAAGATGATTATTTTAAAAGGCAATAAAAATATTTTTGTAAAATTCATTTCTTTATTATTTCTATTCTCAATTCATAAATAAGAACCTTCATACCTTAAAGAAACATTAAAAAATAAAATACGGAAAAACAAAAGCTTAGTAGTAATTATAGTTGTATAATTTGAAGATGATATGTATTTTTTAATATCATTGCAGGATCGATATACGAAATAATGCATACATTATTATTATTTTAATTATATCTATCTTTAATTTCATTTATTGCACATATATTTTACATTGTCTGTCACCTCCAAAATAAATTAATATATACGTGAAACTGCTATAAATTGTTAATGTTAAACTAAGAAGAGTTAGCATATTGGTAATTCATAAAATATACAATTGTTTTCTTCATTAAGGACGATTTTTTCTACTAGAAATCATGTGTGTTGCGTCCTCTTGAAGAGGATATAACAGCTCTTTGAAGGATTATGAAGAGAATTTTGGGACTATCTAGGTTTTGTAAGGATTTAGCTTTCAGCAATTTGTATATTTCGTAGTGTGACAGCGTAGCTATTGTTGTATGGCATGGAAGCATATAAAGGATGTGATATAATTTAATTTGTCCAGTAATTAGTTACCATTGAAAATTAAATAAAATATTATTATTATAACCCCATTATAGATAATGAGGTTTAATTAACTTTAATCATCTTGCTTGTAGGTTAGAGCCCGAAAGTGTTTCGCTCTAGCTTTTACTTGAAGTATGGTTGCTAATGTGTGAATTTAGTATCAATACATAAATATTTACAGATTGGTTTTGAAAGAATAGTTATTATTGTTTTTGAATAGAAAAGGGCCTGGGTACAGGCTATAAGATACTGGGTTTTGGGAGGATAATTTTTCATTTTGCAAATCATATTTGAAAAATGTCAAAGAATTGCTGCGAGGTTTAAAGATCTGTTTGCGCGTGATTCTATTTTAGAGCAGATGGAAATTGTAACAAACATTTTAATACATTTTTGTACTGGAGGGTCGGAATCGGACAAAATATAAAAAAATCTATTACTTATATAACTATATTTTACTTATACCGTGTGTCCCGTTTGAAGACGCATCATAGGGAATTCCCATGTAAAATTTTCAATTGCAGTTTGTATCTCTATTATTGAATGAAAATGACCAGAATAAAATTAGAATGATTCCTTTGCCTACTAAAGATATTTTGAAGCTTTTATTTTTGTTTCATCTTCATTTATAGTCAACATATACCTTAAAATGTGTAAGCAAATATTTGATAATAAGATTCTCAAAATAGTAGTTGCTGTGAAAAGCCAGTGCTTGTCACCTAATTTGTATAACCCACAAATAAATAATTAAATTCAAAATGAGTGCTTACAACACAGAAGGAATACTAAATAAATCGCAAATGTCCGCCAAAACTTAATTTGATGATCTGAACTTTTTTCTTGTTTGTGGCTTAATCAATTTATGACAAACACTGAAATTTCATAGCAACTACTATTTTGAGGATTTTATTATCGCATATTTCTTCACACTTTTTAAGCTGTATTTCGATTAAAACTAAAGATGCAACAAAAATAAAAGCGTCAAAATAATCTTAGTAGATAAAGGAATCATTATAATTTTATTTTGATAATTTTCGTTCAATAATAAAGATACAAACTGCAATTGAAAATTTTACATGGGAATTCCCTATGATGCGTCTTCAAGCGGGACACACGGTATATGTGTGGATAGGATTTGATGAATTCGGAAAATTGAATTTGTATTAGGACAAAACAGTGTCAATAACATTATAAAATTACAAGTATTAATAGAGAATTTATGTAAGAACTATCAGTTAAAAAACAACTATTCCTCGTACCAAAGCACCGCGACGTATTCTATCTGAGTGAGCTTACATTATTTCCTGAGAATCACATGTAAGTTCCAATAAGGTAAAAATATTTTAAATTATATTTATATATTTTTTAAATATTATGTAGATAGCTTGATTAATTATCCTGAATATAGTTCAAACCACCGAAGAATTTAAAGGGGCACTATCAAAACGCCTTAAATGTGAATATTTTGAATCTCCTATATCAAGTAAATAATTTCAGCTATCATCGATGAAGGTGTATTCAGTAGGGATTTAAAGCTCACGATTCGCTTCTTTAGAGTTTATAAGGTATACTGAAGGATACCATTTCTTCTGCAAAGCTTGACTTATAGAGCACGTTGCTAAACTAGTTCAATTTCTTAAATAAAATTATACCATTTATTATAGCAATTAATATACTCACACATATTATTTAATAAAGTTGAAAAGTTTTCACTCATATTACGTTAATATTAGAGTTTATTATCTTAGAATTTTACGACATAGAAAATTGTATGCAATACATTATCCAATTTAACATTCATTCGTGAATATGAAATAAGTTACATTGAATTGAAAAATTCACTATGTTTTAACCGCAAATAATTTTAAAACATAGTGAATTTTTCAATTCAGTGTAAGTATGGATTACCACGTAGTAACGGTCGCAACCATTCTCTTTATGAAATAAGTTGTTTATCTAAATCAATATGTTATTACATATATTAACCTATTAAAAAAAAATATAATGTTATTTTTCTTATTAAATTACAATGAAAAAAATCTATTTTAGAAATAGAATAAACGTATAAACATATTTCACATCAAATAGAGTGTACTCTTTAAAATTAGAAATATTTTAAATCTATAGAAAATACATAACATAAAAAATTAAAAAGTTGAATTAAAATAAATTTCTTCGATTTATAAATAATACATTAACATAACAAGTATAATAACAGAAACATAAGAAAGCACTGCAAGAGGAAAGTTATAATCCAAATAAAAATAAATATAATAAAATGTATTAAAATCCTTTAGTTCGTTGTAGAAAATTAAATAATAATTTAAAAATACGAAAACATTTCGTGAATCTACAACAATGAGTTTTACTAAGCCTACAAAACAAATTAATTTTGAAACAACTACTTCTCTGGCTAAAACCTCGTCAGAGGTTTTCGTATTTTTAAATTATTAAAAATAAATATATTATCGTTTAATACTGAGGGTTGCAAATTTTAACTATTCAGGAAAACATTTTGGAAATTTAGAATAGAAATTGGTGAAAACATCTTAAAGAAAATTCTTGCAATTTAGACGAGTCTGGAAAGGATATGCTAAAAATGCTTTTTTTAAATTAAAGAGAATAAAACAGGAAATATACGGGATACTGCTTTTTTCGATGCAAATAGATGGAAACTCATGCCTTTTATTACTAGATACCAGTGCTATAGGACTAAATTCAATCTGCTGTTTATCAAAACCACAAAACGTTTGACTTGCGACATTTATGGTAAAATCAATTAACAAGTATTTAAAATGTCCGTATAACCCTACCAGTGAAAATTCCAGAGAGAAGTAAATTTATCATTGATAAACACTTAACTAACGCACTTACTATTACCACCACTTTTAGTGGTTAAAGCATAGTAAGTGCGTTAGTTAAGTGTTTATCATGAACTACCACGTAGTAACGTGATCATTTGATCATTGATGGTAACTTAAATGAAACTATGATATTTATACTGGTATTCCATTTTAATGTAAGATTAGTAATAGTCATAAGTGAAACTCTTATTCTCACTGATAAGATTCTACTAGTTAAAATAACGAATCCAGCCAATGTAAATAAAATATCCTAGCTTAAGCGAATAAACTAATAACTTTTTTATTCACATTGTTGAGTTGACAAAAGCAAAATATCATATTTACATAATTCCTAGAATGAATTACATAAGGTCAAGGTATAAAGAATTTTAAGGATACAGGATGGTAGTTACATTAAATTTGAAGTTTTTTTGGATTATGTACCTTTATCGATGGCATGTTGCGGGATTTTATATTATCGGTAGATCGCAACCTCACAGCCACAACAATTTTAAGTGATGCAAGAAATTCTAGCTCCAGATAATTCCAGATTAAACAAAAGACTTACATAACACTATTTAATTTAAATCCTGTAAAAATGTAGAATCGAAAGAAGATCAATGTACGGGGAACGACAATATAAAAAGACTAAAAAAATTCTTTATTAACATATAATAATGCAATAATATTACCAACATTTAATTATTTCTTCTTTTTTCCATGAAAGTTTATCTGTCTTTAATCCGGCATTATCTTCTCTAAATTTATTAGTTACTTTTTTGTTTATTTCCACCCCTTTCGTATATACCCCTTTACACTTATCTGTCAAGTGTCTCCAAGTGTCCTTTCTACACATTTTCCACATCTAGCTCTTGACATAGTGACCTTTTACTACATACTAAGTTGACTTTGTAATCAATTACTGTTGATCCCAGTGGCCAAGTGTTTGTTTTCTTACAGTTTTATTTCATCCCAGTTTTTATTAATATACAAAACATTTATTATCCGGTACATTCCTTATATGATCTCCACCTTGTCTTTTCCTTTGTTGCAGGCCTTGATGCCTCTTTCATTGACTAATTAAAGCCCCCTGGTGGTCAGCTTTTTATTTCTGTTCACTATTCTTTTATCATAAACGTTTCCACTAATTCCACAATATCCTTACTAACTACCTAATCTTCGTCCTACATCTGCCACACACCATCCTTGTATTTAGACTTTATCATTAATCATCATACAATCTGTTATCACTCTTATATTTCATTGCCTTTGTCATTTCGTGTGTATCCATTGTTCGTGCTGATTTTATTATATGTTTGTTGTATTTCCTATTATTTCTTAAAACCTTCTTTAAATCAGCCTACCTATATATCTATACAAACTATAAACATATTTCGAAAGAAAATTATTATTATATTATTATTGTACAATAATTATAAATAATTATAAGTAATTTCAGGCTATTATAAAGTAGTTGTTTAATTTAAAATATATTTTATAATAATAAAACATTTAAATATAATATTACCTTTAGTTTATAGTAGGCATTTATGAATCAATGGAATTAAATTATAAGAACGGTAACTCAAAGAGTAGATGAGACTGATATGATAAATTAGATCAGAGAATATAGTTTATTTAATTAATGACTATAATTTTGTAACAGGAAATCAAAATAAAATTTGAATATAAATTTGTTATTTATTTTATTACTATAGGAATTATTGTAATTCTTGTTTATAGTTTTAACGATGTGAATTTTAACTTATTTCAGAAAGTTGAAACATAAAATTTTGTTTCTGAATAGTGTTTTATATTGAGTAGTACACACCTAAATTGTTAAAAAATCAATATTCTTGATTTATAATAAATATAGAAAGAAACGAACAAAATGAGAATAATTAAAAATTGACAATAATTCTCGTTTTATTTTAAATAATTATATTTTTCTATTATAGTTTATAATACATAAATTGATTGATTTTAGATTACTTGCATGGCAATCATTAATTTAATAATATTATATATTAGCCAATTATGTTGTTTTCTTTTATTTGATTTTTTTTGTATCAACAAAATATAAGAATTAATCCCATCAATTCAAGGGCTTGGAAAATTGTTTTATTTACGAGATAGTGTAATTTGTGTACAGATTTAATTAATGTACACAGGAGATAAGCCCGATTTATTTATTTCATAATCTTCACCTGGAGAAGCGTGGACTGCTAAGTGCAGGTGGAAACTTGTTGTAGTCAGTAGGTGGGAAAATGTAGTGCGCGGGTTTTCAGCCGCGCAGTCGCGAGTGTTCAGGATATGGATTTTCCTAAGGGATGCTGTCACAGTGTCAGAGCGTGGTGAGTCCTGTGGGGTTGCTACAATGTCTCCTCCTGTCTACACCCAGTAATACCGGTGAGTCATTTCACTTTCACATTTATCAAATTTTAAAAATAAAACAGTATCAGACAATAAGCGGATTGCTTCAACGCGGGTTAATTTCTTTTTTATTATATATAAATAAATGCCGGTCGGTGTGTTACACAATTCCGCTAATCGTGAGATTAACAAAAGGTTACGGTTTTTTTTTTCGGAGTAAGATCCGAGGAATGAAAGTCGTCGGCGTATTGTTTGATATAGTGTGGAGTCTCTTCCTGTTCTTCTTTGGTGTCGGTTGGTGTGGTGCTGTTAAAATGTGAGGGGTTAGAATTTTTATTGGGACCGTCACCCCTTTTAATTTCTTGTGTGTAATCGCGTGAGGGGCTCGAGAAATTGCGCATAAGTAATTCAACGGAATTCAACGTAGTGTCCGCAGTGTTGTGTCAAAATTCGTGCAAAAATTTTGGATGAATCAGCACATGTGCTTAATAATAGGACGAGTTGTTGCAGGTAGATGTTTTGAATAGATTATAAATTACGATGATAAATTAATGCGGTAAAGTATTTATCAACATTAAATATCAGCTATGAACCATATTTTTCGCTTAATATATAAGTAAATGCGGGCAGTGCGTGGGTATAACAAAATATGTATTATAAATTGATTAAATTTGACATTCAATTCGTGTTTATGCATCATTAAACATGATAAATTGAAAACATGCCATATTATTTATGTTTATATTTTTATATGTATATTGCTAGAATTTACTTATAAGAATTACAAAATGAACAGAATGTAATTTTAATACAACTACACTATTTTTATTTTTAGTAGGAATATACACAGGTACTATCATATTATTAGAATCTTTTAAAGTCATTTACGCTTACTTGAAAAATATATTGTCAATAATACATGATACATTTTGTCTACCTAAATTGCATAATAAGGTGAAAAGGAATGAAATGTAACTTATTTCTCTTAAAATCTTGCATTCAATTTCCTTATATTAAAATAAACTTAAATTATTTTTTAATAATCTAATAGACTTTGTAGCCTAAATATTAACTAAGTAAATACCATTAACCTGTTCTACAAACTGTATGGTGAATGATATATTTCCCACAATAAGGTTTCTCTCTAGACACACTTTATTCGTTCTAGCACTAAACTAGTGTAATCCAATATGCAGACATAAATATGTAATATGTAAGTGTTTATTAGATTTCCTCTTCTAACATTATGAACTTTCTTAATATTATTACTGTTACAATTGTATTGATTTTACTTTTTAAATAAAATAATAGATAAAAGATAGTGTACCATACATGGAAACCTCTGTTAATAAAATTAGTTTGAAAATCGTACTTTATATTAAACAGTCGATTACAATTATTCTTATAAATTATTTATTAAATTTTGGTATTATTTTCTATTTATCTTCTTAAAAAATAATATATGAATTTCAGGATGAATATAATTTTAACTGGAATATTTAGAATATTTTTATTATAATCAATATTAATTGTGACAAACTATATTAAATTTATTAAATCTTCTTTTATAATAATGTAAATTTTACTAATTATAAAGTATAAAAACATATGTAGATAAATGTACATTTAATTTATGGAAAATGCATTCTTTCAGATAATCAAAAATCATGTTAAATCTCTGCTAAATTTTATCATCAAAAACCGTTTTTTGGTTAATAAATGAGCAGCAGTTCTAGTACTGATCATCGGTTTTTTGTATTAATCTTGTTATTAAATATACAAAAGTTTATTTATAAGTCACGTTGTTATTATAATTAAGTCCTGTTTTATGCTTAATTAATTTTAATTAAATATAATGTTTTTTTTAAATTTTTAACAGAGCAATAATTAAACAGAAAACATTAACCAACAATTATTATAACTTGATTAAACATTTTAAACACTAGTGTTTTAATCAAGTTTTAATCATATCTTCACGTAACAACAAATTTGTATAACAATTATATACAACAGACGCGTATATGCTATTTAAAATAATCCACATCTATTAATTATTTATATGTGTCAACTATGTTATTAGAATATAAAAGTAACAGCCGCCCTGAACTCGTTCAATTTTATTAATTTATTTATAATAATATGGTGACAAAATACACGATGTTTACGCCAGTTAAGGTTTTACTAAAAAAGCAAATAATATTTTTTTGTATAAATTAATTTTTAATGATCTATTTATAAAGCCAAATGTTGCAAAGCTTTCGAATAAATTGTGTCAATATGTCTAGAGAAAGAGAAAGAGTAAGTTAAAGTTAAAGCTGCTTAAAGATATCTAAGCTATTAACCAGTTTTACTGTTGGTAATGTATGCCGACTAATTTTACAAACAATTTTAAATATGACGATACAGACATACACTTGTAATTAGAGTAAATTAAATAAACACCATTATCAAAACAGTATCTATAGTTGTTATTCAGATTATCCTCTAGAAAAGTATCATCAAATACTATATTTATCATACGGAATAGTGTAAAATCATCTACAAACGCAAAAATTTACAATGATCAACATATAAATTTAGTACATCATATACTTGTTTCTCATTAATCACTTGGTGAAACATTATGTTAATATATAGGTTTTATAATTAAAATCATTTGGTTTGTTTCACAAAAAAATATAAATTTAGTACTCATTGAAAATTTTTTCTGTTATCTCTTCATAAAACATTATAAAATAATAGCAACTAAAGAATTATTAAACACGTTCACTAAATTAGTTAAACAAACTAAGTGTTTATCAATTATTTATCTATTATATAAAATTAGGTTATTGATAAACAGACAAACATAATATAATACCTCACTGCGTTCCTTGAGGAACATCAGAGTTAGCATAAATTGGTTTAGAGTTATTATCAATTTTAAGCAATTATTCTCTAGCGAAAAATAGCTACTAATATATTTTGATACAGAATATACAATGCCTATTTGATGGAATTTATCTAGCAAAGTTGACCGAGTGTATTGTTAGTATAAGATTGATATAAAAGTTTCTAAGCTTCAACAAATTCATATAATACTTTTACAAGATAAACTGATTTTACATCAGCAATTAACCTATTCATTAACTAAAGTTTGATTGTATAGAAACTTTTCTTTTTAATATTGGATGGATCCAATTCAGAAAGAAGGAAAATCTTGGCTTTCAGAGAAACGTTCAGTAGAGTACAAATTGAAATGTTAATAATGAATCTAGGCAAACCAACTGAGTTTGTATTTCAATTTAATTTATTTTACGGAAATCTTCTATACACAGAACCAATAAACAAAACTTTTAGATATAAAATGTATAAATACAAAAAAAGTAACTTATTGATACGGTACATATGAAGTACAAAAATAAAAAATAAAAAATAAAATTAATTTAACCTAATAAATTAAATCGTTACCACATCATACGAACAATGGGGTTATTCATGCCATATAGAGTAGGATGGAAAGCAATCCGAAACAGTGGATTGTAACGAGACTAAGGCCACGTGATATATTAAAATCAAGGTATTTAATGAGACCGTTAATAAGTTTATACAAAAGTGATAAATCCAGGAACCTCCTCATGCATACTAACGACTCGATATTAAGCTGGATTAGCATTGTACTGTGGCTAAAATTCTACCACCCATTCTATAATGCATGTCTTAAAAATTTGCCCTACACTCGTTCCAATTGTGTAACAGCGACCAGACGCTCGAGGCATATTCCAAGTATGGTCGAACTAAGGAAACGTACAGTTTTCTAATCGTAGTCACTTTGAAATATGGTTAGTAAAATTTAGTTTAGTTGTAAAAATAGTGCCCAAGTCCTTGATCACAGATTTTTGTGATAACACATTACCATCCAATAAGTATTAGAAATTACACACCTTACCTCGACTAAATGAGATATAGACGCACTTATTTAACTCATTGACGATGGAGACTTCTACTTCGTTATACATATTTAATCACAAATTAAATACAATAATAACTTTGTTTTCTATAACAGTTATTTATTTAGATGGTGTCCAAATAAATAACTGTTATACAAAACAAAGTGATTATTGTGTTTAATTTGCACTTATTTAAATTCAAGTTCAATGTATTATCATTACACCACAGTGCAACCCTAATTAAATCACTTTGAAGTTAAATTTGATCATTTATGGATTTAACGCTTTTAAAATTTTTTCAACCGTCAATATAAAGAAGAAAGTTGCTCTGTTTAATCTTTAACCCGATATTATTTATAAATAAAAGAAATAAAAGGGGACCACAATGCAAGCCTTGAGGCACCCCGACGTGACTTTGTGAAGTTAGATAAATGTTTTCCAATGCGCACTAGCAGATTTCTGTTTTGCAAATACGAGCGTATCCACCGGACGACATTAGTACCAAACCACATTAATGCCACTTTATTAATTATAATATCATGCTGCACACGATCAAATGCCTTGGAGAAATCAGTATATATTGAATCAACTTGTGATCAATTTTCCAAGGCTTTTGTTAAATATACGAAATCTATACTGTTCATTTATAATTGCATGCGAATAAGCCCTTATTAATTGTTCTGATACTAAGAGATCTAAAAGTTTGGGGATAACAGTTTGTATAGATACTCCTCTAGAGTTAATAACATCTCTCCTGCCTTCGTTCTTGACTATTGGAACAACATAACTGTCCTTCCAACACTCGGGAAAAATCCCAGTCCACAGTGTACAAATTCACAACAACGCATGATATGCCACAAGGCACGGGAGTACACGACTCAGATAGCAAGCATATAGCATTAAATAACTCTGATACTAAGTTTACAAAGATAAAACGATTTGTTTCCCTGATAATCAGGCAGTTGTTGCAATTTGTTTAAAATTGTATGATTTAGAAAAAACTAACCTCTTTATCATATCTTTGGGAAACCTAGTAGGTTTACGGCATACATCGACATAATCCCAAAATTGTTTGGGATTACTGTTTAATTATGTTTAAGGTGAGCCATATAGTTTCTGTATAACAAATCGTTTAGAGCGGTGTTTCCCAACGTATGGACCACGCCCCACTGGGGGGCAATTTGATTGTTAAGGGGGGCAATTCGAAAATGGACTCTATCAAATCAGATTTTCCATCGGAATCGGATTGCGATGTGTAAAACCTTCAGCAGAAATGCGCATTGTTAACAACTTATAACAAATCAGTCACATTAAATTAATTTTAACACATACTTACTAAAATGAGTGGGGCAAGCAAAAAATAATTCCTCAATATTCCGAGGAGTACTTAAAATTTGGGTTCATACCAGCAATGCTTGCCCAACGAATCAATGAAACTAGGTCGTCTTGAGGCTAATTTGAAGGCGAAACATAGGGCTCATATTAATTTGAATTACTTTCAAACAAAGAAAATTTTTTGAAAAGAAAACAACAATAAAGTCTCTATTTGCTGTTCATACTTTAACTCATAATCGTTTTCTTGAGGCTAGATATCAGAAAATTTAATAAAACTGTCAATACAAGAATTTCTTAAAACAATTCTTGAAAAAGAGGACAAACGAAATTTGTGGAAATATTGAAAAACAACTTGTTGAAAAGCTGAAAACAAGAAAATTCTCAGTGCAACTGGATGAATCAACTTTGAGAGGCAGTAAGGCAGTATTGATAACTTTCGTAAGATATATTAATTGGCATTTTGCTGAAGAAATGTTGTTCTGTAAAAGATTAGAAAGTACCATTACCTTCAAAGATATATAATAAGCTAAAAATATCTTGTGCTGCAGATGGTGCTCCTAACATGATAAGCAAGAAAAATAGCTGCTTAAAATTGATGAAAGATGAGAATCCAGAAGTCATTCTTATGCATTGTGTTATTCATATGGAAAACTTGTTAAGTAATAAAGTGTATCAATGTTATTAAAGCTAATGTCAAATGTGAACGTCTCTTCAAGCTATTTTGTGATGAAGAAAATGCAGACCATATGAGATTTTTACTTCCCTCTCCAAAAGGAACTGCTTGAAAATATGTATGGAACTGTTTTATCTGAACTGAACTATCTGCTAACAGTCGATTGTAAAGCATTCGTGAGTTATTTAACCTGTATCTTTGCAAAACTAAATATATTAAATAAGCAACTTCAAGGAACAAATAAAACTTGTCGATGCAAAGGCAAAGAACTTCATTGGCTCCAACCTTGTTATTGTCGATCATCTGAAAATTCTATCGGCTGATTTAAACGAAAGATTTTCTGATTTACAACAAATTGATTTTCCAACATACATGATGCAACCAATCTTAGTAGTTTTGTCTGATATATAATATATGCAGTATCAAGAAGAGCCCACAGAAATACAAAATGATTAATTAAAACTTCATTTAATAAAAAGGAGTGATTGCGTGACTTTGTGAGTAAAGAGAAATCAAATTCCCAAATTCAACCAAATGTACAAGAAAACTAAATGATTTACTGGTAAAAATAGAAATCGCGTGGATATAACACAATGGGGAGACTCGAGACTGAAGCTAACCAAATTGGAACCTAACATAAAATCTCTAATAAATTAATAAAGATAAATATTTATTAAAATTATTTCAAATTTGAATTTTGTTTTTTCATTATATGTTTTAAAAAATTACTTACTCTGTTTCGTTAACAATTTTCTAGGGATTTCTTCTTAAAGCCTATCATTTAAGTTTCTTAAGTGAAAAATTATTTTTTTTAATATTAAAAATTATGTATATGTTATATAGGGGGATCATCAGAATTTTAGAAAGGCTTAGGTGGGGCATAGCACAAAAAAGATTGGGAAACACTGGTTTAGAGCCTTGCACTGTTATCTTAAATTTTTAAATAATTCATAATAAAATCGAGAGCCTTAGAGCCATAACGTTAATATTTTATATGCGCCTCCTTTTTCAATTTAGTTAATTTAATTGATTCTGTGCCACTTGGAATAATTTGATCATTTCACAAACATAATAGGATCAAACATCAAACACTAAACATAAAATATTATTAAAAGTAGAAACATTCTCCTCGATAGAGGGACCAAAACCTTCATCCCAATTAATATTCGCTAGGTAGTTATTAATAGCACAATACTCAGAATCATCACTAGTGAAATCTGTTGCGAATAATGTTAAAACCAATGAATATGGAATATAAACTTTCTTCACACAAGGGATCATTGGCAACTTTTACGATTACATCACAAATTCTACAAAAATAGTCTAAATAAACAAACCTTGCGTATTATTGTTATTACCAAGATAATTATTATTAAAATTATTAAAAGTACAGTAGACAAATTTACACCAAATAAGTTGATACAGTTTTTACCACATTTAATGTCTTTAAAACATATTTTAAAGAAAGCTTATCGTTTTTCTAGACTCATTAACATAATTGGAGATTTTATTATCTATTTTTTTTAGTATAATTCGAATAAAGCTACTCACCTAATATTTTACACTATGAACGTATTGATTTCAAGTAATTATATTATAATAATTGTTAATTTGTGGCAATTATATTAGATTGGTTGATAGATAAGGCGTTGAGATGTTGAAAATCCATATTCATTTGTATATTAAAGTTGTAAATAACTAAGATTTTCAAAATGTGTGTTTATTTTCACTACAATTGTTTCGCAAATTTATTGCTTCTTCAGGTGAATTGTAATGAAAATAAACACACATTTTGAAAATCTTAGTTATTTACAACTTTAATATACAAATTATATTAGAGATAATATTCTATAACTTTTAACATAACTTTTCCCGAGACATACTCATGGAATACTAGAAAAGAAACCATTAATTCAGAGCAAAATAATCAACACCTTTAAAGTTTTGATCAAATCCAGATTTAAAGAGATCATCCGACTGCGAATAGTAATATTGGATCAAAATAAAAAAAATAAATCTTTCTAAACATAGATATTCAAAATAATTGTTTAGTGCTCATGGATACAATTATTAATTTTTTAAAAACTTCTATTTTGTGAAATAATTGTTTAGTATTTGACCAATATTATAACAAAAATGTGTGCGGCATAGTTGTTCTAATGGTTTTGCTATAGAAGGGCGATATCTTAATGGAAATCTTATTTATATTTAAAAGAATTTACTACAAATTATATAGTAATGGTTAATTTCTCAAAATGTACAAAGCCATTTAACTATATTATATAAATAAAATGATGTATTATAATATTGAAAGGTACATCATGGATTGGAATAGATTTTTATTCATTTATGTCAAATTAACCTATGAAAAAATAGTGAATAATTTTTAAAGGTATACGTATAAAACTCGAAAGTACTGAAGAGCTATTCTGTTTTTGCAGAAAAACCATGACAAAAACATTGAAATTTGTACTTTTATGCGTCATTTTAAATTGTTTATTTCTGTCAAATATCAGGCAAAGAGAAGTAGTGATTTCAGTAAGTGATATTCCCGAATTTTTAAATAGAGCAGTCATGGCTTTTGTGGGGGAAATTGTGGCAAACTTTTAATCATCAACATCAGTTTTTTTAGCTAAGACGAGCCATTTACTGCGTTCCATAAAAAATCTTGTTATCAACAATATATTGCTACAACTTTAGACTAGAAAATTGTATGTTAGTAAGTTTATTTATAAAAATAAGATTCAGTGCGTTATATTTTAAAATAATACATCTTTCTTAGCTAAAATATAATGTACTGAGCCTCAAGGTTCAAATTGGGACCTTTATTATTTGTAATTTATGTCAATGGTATATAATCTAATATAAAACTAGAATCTATACTGTTGTTTGTATTTAACAATATATTTTAACCACGCTATAAAAGAGGAAAGATAAATAATCAAGTCTTAATAATTATTTGGTTCAATTACATACAAGTTTTCATTCAATACATAAAACATTAAGAAACTCACATTTTCATTAAATGCTGATAATGAGAAATGTGGGTCTCTTAGCTTGTGATTTGACTGCAGGCCAGCAGTCAAGTTAGTGGAAGCTTATTTGCTTTAAATATTTAAAAAAAATGTGCCCTTATAAACACTTATGGCTCCATATTATACTCTATTTAAATTTATAAAAAGTTACTGTATTTTATCCTGGGGACAGTGAGGTATTCATATTCTAGCTGGTATAGGAATTAATGCAAATAATACTTTTGTAAATTCAAAACACTTACCTTTCCAGATTATTATTATTTGTACTAAAAAAGAAGCAAATTTTCAAAATAGTTTAAATTTCACATAATAAATTTGCTAAAAAAATAGCAGATAGAGTATAACAATTTAAACCAATACTCTGATTATTTAAAATTTAGTGATTTGCATAATAATCTATGAGAGGAATTATATTCAAAATATATTCATAGTGGAGAGAATGATATCCAATCAAAAACAAAGTGTATATTGAAATAATATTATCTCTAGAAGTTATTTATGGCATCTTTTCTCAGTGCATCGATCGTTTGTTTCTATTAAAAAAGATTTTGTGAACATGTTCAATAAAATTATCAATCCAAACGCAACCTTTTTATGCAGCCCAGATAACGTTCCGATTTTTTTAAGTGTATACAATATCTGCTTTCCACTCACTATTCTTTATACTCTTTCTCTAGGTCATGGATGCACAGACCGCGGCCCGCGGGCCGCATGCGGCCCGCCGGTCGTACATTCTAAAAATATTGAATTCTATTCCAGAATAAAACCAAAAAAAATATGTTCGAAAAGTAATACGTGCGTCGTCGGTAACAGCGGTCGGTAATGTTCGTGCTGATCTCGGTTAAATTCGTTTGCTTGAAGAAGCGCGGCGGCCGGCGGCGCGATGACGATCGCTCGCGTAGATAGTACACGACTCGAAGCTTCCAGAGTCGGTTTCGAGATTTCTCCAGACAGTTTTCGACTCTATACGCGCGGTATAAAAGCCACGTTTAATCGCCGCTAGGTGTATTAGTGTTCTGTGAGTTTAATAGAGGTTTTGGAAGGCAATAGTTGTACTCCACTAGCCGGTGTCATATATTTTGATCCACATTCAACGTAGATTTCCTGTTGCAGTGTTAACCGTCAAGTGCCGTGTATAATTGTGTTGTGAAATCGTAAGTAAAACTCTATTATTAATAAGTGTTTCCCTACCTATTTAATCAATTATTTTTGATAATTTAAAAAGGATGGGTAATTTAAGTAGGTACTGTAATTGTTTTTAGGTGCTGTGTTAATCCTAGCCAGGATTAGAACGCAACATGGACAAGCCAGGACCTAGTAAAAAACGTAAGGTTAAAGATGAAAATCGGCAATTTCAAGAAATTTGGACTGAGAAATACTTTTTTGTATGGTCGCATAACAAAGTCGTTTGTTTAATTTGCAAGAATTCTGTTGCAATTGCAAAGGAATATAATGTAAAAAGGCACTATGAAACGCAGCATCCTTCTTTTACCAAGTTTACAGGCGAATTAAGAAAGCAAAAAATGTTGTCTTTAAAACGGGAGCTTACGGGTCAGCAAGCTATGTTTAGAAAACCCATTGAAGATTCAGAAACAGCTACAGAAGTTAGTTATGAAATTTCTCGAATGATAGCAAAGCGAAGTCGCCCCTTCAATGATGGGGATTTTGTAAAAGAATGCATAGAAATTGCCGCTAAGAAAATGTGTCCAGAAGCAGCAAAAAAGTTTGAGAAAATTCAACTGAATCGTATGACCATCCAAAGACGAATTATGTCTTTGTCAGGTAATATTGCGGAACAATTAACTGAAAAAACTAAGATCATTAATTTTTTTTCATTAGCACTCGACGAATCCACTGATATTAGTTCCACAGCTCAACTTCTAATATTCATACGAGGTGTTACTCAAGATTTTGAAGTCGTAGAAGAGTTATTAGGAATGTGTTCATTGAAAGGTCAAACCAAAGGAGTTGATATACTCAATGTACTTTTGGATGAGCGTTCAAAAACTGATTTGGACTTATCAAAATTATCGGGAGTTGCGACTGACGGTGCTCCTTCGATGATTGGTGTCAATTCCGGGCTAGTTACTTTGCTGAAAAAGCATCTGCAAGAAAAAAACATAAAGGCTGAAGATCTCATGCAGTTTCACTGCATTATACACCAAGAAGCCCTCTGTGCTAAACAAATTGAATTTCAAAATGTCATGAAAGTGGTAGTTTCGACTGTAAATTTCATAAAATCACGAGGACTCAATCACAGGCAATTCAAACAATTCCTTGATGACATCGAAAGCGAATATGGAGATTTACTGTATTATACAGAAGTAAGGTGGCTAAGTCGTGGATTGACACTGGAACGATTTCTAAATTTAATAGAAGAAATTGGAATATTTCTGGCGCCAAAGCAAAGGGATGTCCCGGAACTTAAAAATCCTGATTGGTTGTGTGATTTGGCTTTTTTAGTTGACATTACAAATCATTTGAATGTCTTGAACACACGGCTTCAAGGCAAAAATCAACTGATATCCCAGCTCTACGCTCATGTATCATCCTTTCAATGCAAGCTGACACTTTTCAGATCGCAATTGAATTCTGGAAATTACAATCATTTTCCGAATTATAAGAAAATGGCTGAAAAATTCAACAAAACTGCGATTAATTTCAGTTATGTAGAAAAGCTAGATATTTTGATTCAATCTTTTCAAGACAGATTTTCGGAGTTTAAAAAAGTGAAACCTCTGTTGGACATATTCAGCAATCCTTTCACGATTTCAGTTGAAAATGCGCCAGAGTCAATGCAGTTAGAAATTATCGACATTCAAAACGACGAAGATTTACGCAACAAATTCAACGAAGGAGACTTGCTGAACTTTTACCGCTGCATTGATAAAAATATGTACAAAGAGTTGCGCATAAACGCTCTGAAATGTGCCAGCTTATTTGGTTCTACCTATATATGTGAACAAACTTTTTCAATACTTAATAATAATAAAACCAAAAATAGAAACCGCATTGCAAATGAAAGTTTGGAAGCAGTTTTACGTGTTGCTACAAGTAAATTTGAGCCAAATATAAAAAAGATTGTAAGCACTATGCAGTGCCACGCTTCAAATTAATAAATTCCTTTTTAATTTTAATACATTATTATCAATTATTTATTGTCTTTAATTACCTACATTTCTGGCGGCCCGCCATCAGTTCATGATTTGCCCGAGTGGCCCCTAGTCTTAATAAGTCTGTGCATCTCTGCTCTAGGTCAATAATGTCATATCTGCCAATACTTGAGGGGACATCTATCATTTCAATCACAGTACATTTTTACGAATTTTCATTTGAACGGTACTGCGTTACTGTAAAAGGTTGGTAACGTAAATGATTTAAGAGTTTTGTTTACTAAATTTGTATCAATTAGAAACTATATATTGCAAACAGTTATCAAAGCTTGCAAAATGTTGACATTTATAAAGTACAGTTACTAAAATCAATGATAGTCTTATGTTAAAAAACTCAGTCAAAAGATTTAAAAAATATTAGAAAAAAAGATTTAATAATAAGAATAAACCTTTAGCTAGACAATTGCAGTTTTGTTTTGTAAGACATTAGCTGTTATTAGTCTAAATATAACGTTCTATTTTTTTTTTAGTTTCTGCTTATTAATTTGGTTTTACGCCAATTTCCATATTAATTATAATTGTTAATTCTGCTGCGTATTTTTATTTTGATAATTTATATTCTTATATTAAGAGAGATTTTATTGATTAAATAAATTAATGAATACATCAATAAAAAGACCACCTGACAATGGTCCGCTTAGATAATTGTCTTAATAATTAATCCATTCAGATTTTTACATTTTTGATTTGTTGTTACAAATAGGCTTCATTAGGCTTTTAGACGTTTTACAATTTAATATTTGAAAAACGAAAGAACAAATAAACATAAAATAAATATGGAACAGGTATTTATTAACAAATATAATCATCCAAAAATGCACACCAAGTCACCATACTTAATATACATAGATAAAATTAGGGCTATCTGCAATTTAAATTTTCAAAAAAAACAATCAATTTTGATAAATATTGTTTTTGTGCTATCAGTCTGGGTTTGCAGACATCACTATATTAAGGTATGTAAAAGAAAATAACTAAAAATGTATCATAAAATATTTAATTCACATAATAAACATTTCTGGATGTTTTATTTTATTTATTTGTTAAAGTACTACTACTGTAGGGGATTTAGTTTATCTCATTTCTAACACAAAAGATATATATTAATACTAATTAAAACATTGATAATGGTCACTTTGTGTACGAAATATATATCTGTGAATCTAAATAAAATTATGAAGAAAGGTTTTTAGTACTTATTTCAATTAATCAAGTTTATCTTCACGTAACTCACAAAAATCAAACAAGTTTAAGGTATATTATTTTTTTTTAAATATATAGGATTTTCCACTAAATTATTATTTATTACTAATATTCTAATGCACTTCCCACAAAATGTGTACGACTAGTTCGAATTTTGTGTTATAATTAAATACATTTATTTTTTGTTTGGGTTAACAAATACACTGTCGATTTTAATATATGTTAATCTTCATTCAAAAGACACATTAACTTTTATTTCAGTGCATCTCCATTATGGAGACGTGTACATCTTGAATAGAATAAAACTTTATTTTACCAATATATTTATAAATTAGTGCAGAACAAATTAATTGAGTTTAATTTCATCATTTTCAAAAATCCTCGATCATTTCTGTAACCTGGTTGGACTTAAAAGTCCAAATTACCAGAACATTAACCTCTTTATTAAAAATACTATTTAACACTAAGACGCTTAAATAATATTAGAATTTTATATGAAAAATGGAAATATTTTATTGTCTGAAAATAGAATCGTCCGAATTTATACACTACATATTATTAAGAAATATCTGAGAGATAAATTAATAAAAAATAAAATAAATATAGATTATATTAATTGTATCAACTATTGAAATTGATCTACTTGTTTATTAATGGTGTAGATGTTTACTTATAAATGAATACTCTTATAGTAAAAGAAACAATAAGGTCATCTTTTTCTTCTATTGGCATTTAATTAAGTTAAATTTGTATTTGTTTCTCATTTATTACTTGGTAAAATAGTATGTTATTCAAGCAATTTAAGCAATTGAAATATAATTTAACTATAAGTAGTTGACTTTTTAAACAAATAATTTAATAAGTAATCTTAAATTTAATAACGTTGCTTTTTGAATACTGTATCTATATTATATTGTAAGAAAAATACTTGCGTACTTATTAAATTCTAATATTAGGTGGAGAATAATACTTGCTTTGTTCCATAATGTTTTTATTCTCAGTTGCCTGACACGTGTTTAACTTTGATAATGGTCTGTGAAGACCGAAACACGTGTCAGGCAACTGAGAATAAAAACAATATGGAACAAAACAAGTGTTACTCTCCACCTAATATTAATATATGTTTCCATCAAGAGTGTAGCGCAACAAGCATGAACTTGTAAGTGTTCTTGGAAGAATAGAGGCCATAATTGTCACACAAAGATGTTTTTATTTAAAAAAAAACAGTAACATATATAACATACAAAACGTACTATATACAACTATTCACAAGGATGATAATTTGATGTAAAGAAACACTCACTACACAGTTGTATTTCAAATATGCACTGCATAAACTTTCTTTAATTATTTAGGTACAATACGTATGTCCCGAACAGAATCACGGCGTTGGGTTAGACTTGATTTTCAAGGCGCAGTCTACCCTACAGACTGGTTAGTCAGTGCTACTTAGTCTTGGCTGCAGACAGTGCAAAACTGAACTAACTTCCATTAGGTTCCGAGGTATTTAACGGGTAGCGGCTATCATAAAGCTGACCGGTGGGCCAAAGGCGAATCGGTCCAGCGAAGGAGATGCAGCGTAGGATAGTACCGCGGGTGCGTCGGTGTGTAAGAGAGAAAGTACTCGAGCGCGCTTTGCTCTCCCACCAGTGCTTCCTGGAGCGTCCTCTCTTTCTCATTAGTCGGATTGGATCAGGAACCAACGGTTCTAGTTCATCAATTTGGTCTCCTTGATAGGCAGTCAAAGTGGAGGTATGGAAAATACTCAAGGTGCTCTGGTTGGTTGGGAGCGGCTACTTCTTAATGTTTGGGGACGTCGTGGAATGCGTAGAGGATCTTGGGGACTTCTCCTCTTGGAACGACTTGCTGAGCATCCTCTGACTCGTTGTTGGGATCATGGCGATGGAGAACTCCTTGGGAGATCACATAGCCTACGGTAGGTAGTCGATTGTGATGTCGTATGGCTGATGTAGGAGTGCCCATCATGCCTGTCGGCCAGTAGATGACTTAAGGCTCATAAGCCACTTGATCGCTTGGTGATCTGTCTATGATCGGACATCCTTGGATGTAACCTCGAAATTTGGTTACAGCCCATACAATGGCGAGGGCTTCACGTTCTGTGGTTGAATATTTTTTCTCGGACTTAATTAAAAGTCGACTCGCGTATTCGACGGGGTGCTCATTCTCTTTCTCCCCCTGGATGAGAACAGCGCCAATGGCATATTCGCTGGTGCTTCACACAGGAGCTTCTTGAGTTCTGTAAATGCTTTATCCTCTTTTTCTTTCCATTTCCAGGCTGTCCTTTTCTTCGTTAGATAAGTCGGGCGTACTACTGTGGCAAAGTTTGGTATAAAGCGTCGATACCAGGAGCAGGCCTGTATAAATGATAAAACCTTCTTTTTATTTCATGGGGGTTGCCTATCCTGAATGGCTTGAGTTTTTGCTGGATTAGTGTGGATAAGGTGTGATAAGGTGTCCTAAGTAATGGACCTTAGTGCAGCAAAACTTTGTCTTTTCTTCGTTGATCTTTAATCTATAAGCGCGGAGCTTATTCAAGACGTGGCGAAGATCTGCCACGTGTTGTTCCAGAGTACCAGAAAACACAATAAGATCGTCCAAGTAAACCAGTAGTTGGATCTGGGGTAGCGGTCTATAAGGCGTTGGAAGGTGGCCGGGGCATTTCGTAATCCAAACGGACCAGAATTGTCACACGAAGATGTTTTTATTAAAAAAAAAACAGAAACATATATACAAAACGTACTATATACAACTCTTCACAAGGATGATAATTAGATGTAAAGAAACACTCACTACACAGATTTCAAATACGCACTGCACAAACTTTTCTTAATTATTTAGGTACAATACGTATGTCTCGAACAGAATCACGGCGTTAGGTTAGACTTGGTTTTTAAGGCGCGGCAGTAGAGTAGACTGGTTGGTCAGTGCTACTTAGTCTTGAATGCAGGCAGGGCAAAACGAGGGGATGCAGCGTAGGGTAGTACCGCGGGTGCGTCGGTGTGTAAGAGAGAAAGTACTCGAGCCCGCTTTGCTCTCCCATCCTTGTCTCCGGGTATTACAAACTTTATTATTAAATACTGCTAATACAAACAAGTTTCCGCTCAAATGTTATTTCTTTTGTTCCACAAGACAATTAAAATATATCTTATTATTTTAGAAATTTACATAAGTTATCGTTAATTATAATCAGAGAGCTTATTGAACATACGGCAATTATTTCTTGGACTATTCTAAGAATATGTTGTCCGTTGATAATGTTTGACAACCCGCTTTGTTTCGGAGATATAGGATGAACAACATATTCGACAATAATATTTTATTATCAAAAAAATACATTCAAAGTTTCTAACTACTACCTCCAGCTAGGATGCAATAATCTAATCTTCTACTCATTGACTGCTGAACTCTTTTAAAAAGAGGGTCGTTTCTTATTGTGTTACACACATCAATTATCCGCAAGTCTGTCACATTTTACACTGGAGTAGTGTAAACCAATGATATGATAGATAACCCCATAGGAAATAATTAGCGGGTTTACGTCCGGGCATCGAGCAGGGCAAGTCCATCTCGACAAATCCAACTATCTCATATGTTCCTGTTACAAACTCAGGTGCACCATGGTACATAAATCAAATTGCATTTCTTGTTACCAATGGTACTAGGGTTGCTATTTATGTATGGTAAATAGAAAGAATAAACAAAAGATCTTTTGCATGCAATTGTACCAACCTTCACTTTGTCCAGGCAGAAGGTGGAGCTCTAAAACATACGTTTTGAAGGCTTCGACAGCTTCTTCAGGCAATGCATTTAGTTGTCCACGCAGTGGAACAAGAAAAGATCATTGGGTGCCAGGTCTGGTCTGTAAGGCGATTGGCCCATTAATTCTTTCTTTTGTATGTCCAAATACTCGTTTATTGGAAATGATGTGTGTGAGCTTCTCTTAATTTATCACAAATGGTATAGTTGGCATTTGACCGGTTTTCGGGAATAAAAACGCCACAATTTGCTTCTTAACGCTTCGAAAACGAGCAACTTTTGTGGGCTTTACTTTACATTGAAACATTCTGGTTCATGCGCATAAATCCACGACTCGTCACCTACGAGATTTTCTTAAGAATAAGTCAACAAATGTGGAATCCAACACGCACACCACACCCAAATGTTAGTGCAAAATCTAATGTGTGCCGGCCATACTAATGCTAAAATATCTCTATATATCGCCATATGTCATAAGATAATATTATTCAATTAGTTTTCGCACAGCTTCGTTATTTTCCGGCACAACGACCAATTTCGAATGACTTTCTTTAACTTTATCCGTGAGCGAACTACGAATGGCAATGTAAGATTTCAGCTGGCAATTCTCAATATATAAATAGCAACTTCGTTCATCTTCTAGAAATGTTCTTAAAAATTGCGATACATCTCACCAGTTAGATTTCCAGGTAGAAATGCCGTTCGTGGTAATTAGAATGTTAACAATAATTATTATTTCGTGTAAAAAAAGCCACAGATTGGTTTCGATCCTACTTGAATCTCATCAGCATAGCACAGTTGGAGACAAGGAAACGGAGAGTTTCATTCGAAACAAAACTGGTTTTCAAAGATTATCAAATAAGACTTACTAAAACTATAAAACACATAAATGATTGAACAACTACTTCTCTAGCTAATACCTCGATAAATATCGAATGATACAAAAGTATTAATTTGGTTGTTTGAGTACGAGAAAATGTTGATATGAGTAAAACACAGTTTGGCACTTTTTTCACTTGTTTTATTAAATGCTAGATGTACATTTCGGTTACAATGTAACCATTATCAATAGCAAACTGTTTGCTATTGATAATGGTTACATTGTAACCGAAATGTACATCTAGCATTTAATAAAACAAGTGAAAAAAGTGCCAAACTGTGTTTTACTCGATACAAAAGTAATTTGTATTTTTAAATTATGAATTTATCGTTAATTATTGTTATTAAATCTAAAACAAAATAATTCTGATTTATGAAAAAATATCTCGATCATAATACTCATAGATGGAAAGTAAAAATAATACAGACATTGTGAAACTTTCTTCGAATTTAATGTTATAAAACTGATTTTAATTAATATCTATCTAAATAAGTATATAAATTGCCTCGTTGAAAGAAAGACAAAATTGGACTGAGGGACATTTAATATAAACTAAATTTGGATTCAATAAACCACTTTATATTATCCGTAGCAAGTAACTAAGTAATTAATTAATTATATTAAATATATTTAAGTAATTAAGTGCTTTGAAGTGATTTTATAAGCTAATCTCTATCTGATTTCATAAAAATAATATAATAGCATTTCAAATAAGTGGACTGATAGTTTCCCTACTCTTGATAAAATCTAACCGCAACAACCTCTCCACAAATCCTTTAAATATGTTCGAACATGTTTAATCCCACTAGAACATCTTATATTGTACGTCATCGAAAAAAATGCACCTAGAACCTTTAATTTAGAAATTTTGAATAAATATTGCTACTGCAAAAACTTCGCCAAACAAATTCCCATTATTAACTCAATAATCAAATAGTTTCAAATTATAATCAAAATTA
Source organism: Ontholestes murinus (assembly GCA_963969525.1). NCBI lineage: Eukaryota > Metazoa > Arthropoda > Insecta > Coleoptera > Staphylinidae > Ontholestes > Ontholestes murinus. The sequence goes on along the minus strand of OZ018397.1, from coordinate 20,490,711 downwards.
CTAATGTTTTCATCATTAAGAGATCATGAAAAAATTCCTCAATTACAAGACAAACCCAACAGATGTTGGAAATAAAAACAATAAACTTATAAAAATAGTTCAAAAATATGGTTAAATGGATTTATTTAACCAAAAACAATTTTTACTTGTGTCTTAGATTAAATAAAAATAAAAGAACTTGTTGAAAATAGTAGAATACTCTCATTTAGTTTTATTTATCTTGTTGAATAAAGACGATTATAAATTATATACTATTTATAGTCTATTATTATATAATCCCCAATTTTAATAAAATATAAATCAATGTTTCCAAAAGCATGAAGTAAAAAGTAACAATATGAGCACACAATCACTCATTTATATGATATTGAATTATTTAGTATTTGCTGGGCCCATTTTGGCATTTTTTGTGTATCTAAATATGCTTATTTTATAAAACTTTTTCCTAATTCTGTTGTGCCCAAATTAGGTCCAACTTTCTTTGTGCGGAAGGAGGGGAATGCTTCCACGGCGATATCCCTCCGGATCGGGAAACCGTTTCCAGGCCAGTGGCGTCGTTTGGGCCTTATCAATGATTTACACACTAACACTTCACTGGTTTATACTTTGAAAGTACACGTCGAGTTGAATCTTTGGGATGTTATTGATTGCTCAATATTACTAGGTCCCGGTTTCTAATTCCCCACTGCCCTTCATTAGTCAAAATCATATTCACAACAGATATGATTGGCAAATTCATTCTATTATAAGATAATTTTTGATTTATTGATAAAAAATTATTATATTTATTTCAATAGATGAAATTAAATATTTATTGAAATCTATAATCAATCATTTCTAAAGGTTTAAATGTTAAAAATATACATGTATTATTATAATTTCACTTTTTAACATAATATCAATTATAGGCTTTGTAACAATTTTCCTTTTTTTTAAGAATGTATAAAACATTATTACTGTCGGCCAGTAAATAATGCCCAACAGAGTTCTTTGGTGTTGGTTGGAGAATTTATGGGACTCGGCTTGATCCGGGTGCATGTCACAACCTTAACGAGGATCGTTTGATACAAGAAACACAATGAGTCGATACTACACGCCCGGTCCTTAAAGCTAAGGATGATATTTTGAAACTTCCAGCATATATGTATTCGTATGGAAATATTTGTCAATCATTTATATATACATATGTCTTTTATATAGATCTTGTGGATCAGTTCATTCTAATGTATGTGTTGAATTTCAAATACATATATTGATTTTTGAAATTCAGCAGGTACATAAGAAAGACTCATGTGTATTTAAAAATGAATATGTGGTTATTTTAATTTTTCATTATAAATTCTAGACGAAACTATTAATTGCACGTGCTAAACGTAAAAAATAGAAAACATATAGATAGTTTTATATTCAATAAATGTAGATTTACTAAATAATGTAAAAAATCTCTTAAATCGAAGACAAGTTTATAATATTTTAGAAACATATTTTTATGATTTTTTAAATAATTTATAGCTTTTAAACTCAGATTTAACCCTCTGTATTTGTATTTATACCCGCGTTTGTAGCTGTAACTAATGATAAACTATAATAAGTGAAATAAGGAATTTTATTTCGTTTCATCATAATCTGACTTACATAATTACCGCCCAATATCATTGCTTTTTATTATTTCCAAAATTGTGGAAACAGTTTTAGCCAACCAGATCTGTAAATTTTTATTGAAAATTTTTTTAAGGGTTTTGAGAATAAATCATATATTATTGCTCTTTTTTAGAACTTACTAAGGTATTAGACTGCTCTTTGTGCGATGTTCTCTTGCGAAAACTCTTGCGATGTATTCTTATATATTGGTTTCAAAATGATTCTATGTTTATATTTTATATGTATTCTTAATGTTTCTTAATATTTGACAAATATTTATTTCCATAATAGCCATCTATATCCAGTATTTTGTATTAAATTCCACAAATATGATATTGCCTACTCTTGTTGTTGTACAAAGGAGCAAATTATTTCAGTATTTATCCTTTGTACAACAACTAAAGTGCTGATGTTGTGTTATTTTTAATAACGTAATAGTTAGACTATTATCATCATTAATCAGCATTATCAGGGTGTGTGGTGAGTTTATTTTTTTGTAATAGGCTGAAAATCTTAGATGCGCTAATTACACAATCGGTATGATTCACAATGTATGTTTGAATATAGTTCTAATTTTTAACCTGAAAGCCTTTTCCAAACATATAGAGACACAATTATAAAACATCATAAGTAACTTATTCAATATGGGATAATGAAGAATCGGTTTGGTAATATTCAATGAATGGCTTATTTCTTCTTCCAGTCGGAAAATATTTTGTTATAAGAATGTATGCCATGTGATGTAAAATATTAAATTGAACCAATAGGTTATATAATTAATAATAAATTTCACTTTCACTGAGGAAATAATCACGTGTACATATTCTGTAAAATTAGACAAAAACTTATAAAGATTTAAAGGTTTTTACACTATTAAGCCGTGACTTCAAGGCTAAGAAATGTGTTAAGAATATTTTTACGTTACTTGGTCACAAGAAGCTTTTAGGACTAGTCCGAGAGCAAAGGTTAAGGTTTATATACTAGAACTCAGAAGCAATGCTACACCCCCAAGGATTATACAGGGTGTTCAAGAACGACTGTTTGCGATACATAATTGTCACGACACTGCGCAAGTTCGAGATGCCTTTGTTGCAGCAAACGATAGGATTCTGTTAAGGTTTCTAGGCAAACAGTTAATCGAAGAATTCTTGCCATGGGCCTGTATGCCCACAACTAATACCCATGTTACCATAGTATGGTGCGCTATTTATCTTGGAAGTAGCCCCTCCTGGAGTTTACTAGGGGTAGTCTAACAGTCCAATGATACATCGCTGAAGTTCTACAACCTGATACATTACCATGCATTGAGACTATACCAAACGCCATTTTCAGCAAGACAACGCCAGGCCGCATTCGGCCCGTCAAACCATGAACTTCATATAAAATTCTGGTGTAGAGATTTTAGATTGGCCTGCAAGATCCCCTGATTTTTCGCCAATAGAACATGTATTTGATAGAATTGGAACAACACTTCAGCGATTTCTCCAGCAACCAAGGACTTTGGAGCAATTGCGCATCTGTGTTTAACAAGCCTGGGATCGCTTGCCACAGGAAGACATCGACCACTTGATTCGGTCTATGCCTCGCCGAGTTAGAGATTGCTACAACAATCGCGGCGGGCCAACACATTATTGCATTTTTGTCTGTATTTTTATTCTATCTGAACCAAATTGTAACTGTTTATTCTGACACGAAAACTGAACATAAATTAAATACAAAAACATTTAAAACATTTTTCTTTGTGGGTTGCCTTACTTTTGAGCTCTAGGGTATATTTGATTGCTTTCCTCAAAACAGAAGAGTACCACTGAATGGATTTAGATAGTCCAAGGATTAATGAGGGCTAATTGGCTACCAATTAGATATTACGAGGCATTAAATGTCTGCTACCAGCAATTTGCTCTAAATTCCAGAACACGGAATTTCAGTGTTTCGGTGAATTGGCGTATTATGTATATGCATGAGGAGCATTCAGTATGCTTTTAAGGGCGACGGTCTGCGTAAGCTGAAGTTTTGCTATTTAATTGATTGTAATTGGTTTAAATTAATTACCTTATTATTATTTGTATAGAGTGCTTGAATTATAATAAAGACTGAATATGAGGTTTTTTTAATAGTTACATTATTAAAAACCTATAAAAATAAGCCCAAGAATTAATGATATTAATTCTCAAAAAATGTTGCTTCAATTATAGCACTTAAGCGACACTTTGCATTGCTCAAAGTCATCGATGCATTAATTTATTGTTTAGTTATAAATTTAACGCAATATTTATTTTACTTTATAGTATAAGGTTTTTAAAAATTATAAGAAAAGTGTGAACTTAACAAGAAAATATGTTTTAATAATATTAAGGCTATTTTATCTAGATTATACAAAATGATTGCCGATATTGCAACATCCGTAAATTGAATATCCAACGTACCAATGTGGGTTTTAAAATGTTGTTAAAACCGTTTATATAAAAACATGAGGTAAAAACACTATTCTAATACTTCCCGGAGTATAAAACGCTGCCTTATTCGATATTATATATATGGTATTTATTTTGTTATTTCCTAGATTAATATATTATAAACACTTGAGAAACTTAAGAAAATTAAAGAATTGTCCGATTTTACCCGAAGAGGTAAAATTTGTTTTGATATTATGTCTTTTTAGTATTTTTGAGATTTTGTCTGCTGTACCTCGTATGTACTGAAGTAATGTTATATTTAAAAATTATTAGGACTCGTCGTGTTTCTGGGTTGGATTTTTATTCTAGTAAAAGTGTTACTGTAAGGGAGATAAAACGTTTTCTTTAAGTGCTCGAGGAAAATATTCAGCTTGTCTTTACCATGGGGCCAAATGACGAAGGTGTCATCAACATAACAAAGCCATAGGGATGGAGTATAAGGGAATATAGTGCTATGTTTTTGAAATCCTTCATAAACAGATTGGCGAGAGTGGGGATCCCATTGGTGCTCCTTCGATTTGTTTATATCGGTTTCCGTTGAACATAAAGTAGGTATTTGTGAGGTAGTGTTTAATGAGTCTGTAGTTGGGGCAGGTTGTTTGTATTTGGTTTTTAAAAGTTCAATTTTTCCGTTGATGGGAACTTGGGTGAAGAAGGATTTAACGTCAAAACTAACCAGAATGTCGTGTAGATAGTTTTATGGGTTTGATGAGGCCCAGGAAGTGTGAAAAGTTCTAAACATGGGATTTGGCTGTCGATTGGAATTGTTTGGCTAAAAATTTAGCTATTTTTTGTGTGGGTGAGTCGAAAGAACTGACGATGGGTCGGAGTGGTCTGTTGGGTTTACATATCTTGGGTAGACCATGTAACTTTGGACATTTAGAGGACTTTTCGCGTGGAATAAAAATTGTTTGGTTTCACTGTTGAGCGGCGACACCATGATTTTAGTTTTAGTAGTTTTTTTCAGGTACGTTGTTGGATAAGAATTAATCAATTTATAGCTGATGCCGGTCAACAAGTTGTTCATTTTTTGTTGATATTCTACCTTTTTTAGGACTACTGTGGCGTTCTCTTTATTCGTCGGTAAGATAATGTTTTTGTTTTGTTTAAAGTGAAGATCTAAGTATAAGGGCCACTACTTGTCGAATAATTTCGGAAGTGGCACTTTGTTTTAGTAACACTCTTACTAAAACTTTTACTTTTAAAATGTCCCTACAAAAATAATTTGGAGAAAGGTGAACAGAGAGGCCATTGAATATTTAAATGTTTAGGTCCAGGCTTAAGAAATATTTTCGAATAATATATTCAGAAATTTTTCGCATGTCAATATTGCCTCTATGACCCTATAATTTTCGATCGGAAAATTCCTGCCCATGCGTTCACATTTTCAGGATATTAGGTTCTTGTTTTATGTAGGTTTTGAGACGCCTATATTCTGGTATTTTGTACATTTGGTTCATTATTTAAAGTGAATTTGTATTTATCCGTAAAACAGATATTACCAAAGAAGTTTCGATCTCCATTCTCTATTTCCGTAGAAATTAGTTTCGCCTGGCTTTTCAAACATTATATTATGCTTTCCATTTTTGTATAATTTAAATTTATTATTAACGCAGTTGTGTCGTGTACACCAACTTTCCTCGAAATCTGCTTTAAGCTTAAATTTGGATTTTCTACAACACCTACCACCATATTGAAAATAGTCTCATTTTAAGATATAGCAATATTATCGTTATTAATGAATGTCCCAATACTTTCAAATTTACGATTAGTCATTTCAAACTCTAAAGTATGATTTATTTTAAAGTAAACGCTAAACTGCTCTACATCAAAATTTTATTAATTTTTGAAATATATTTAATGCAGGTACCCAAAAATTGGAATATAAAAATTATTATAAACGGTTAGAGGAGATAGAATACATTTAAACGATGGAAAGTCGTATAGGAATGCATGTTTAAAAATGTTTCTTATTGATACACCCTGTATATAAAGGGACTTGTGAATTATATAATAATAATTAAAATATTAGTTTGTATGAAGAAATTTAAGAATAATAAAAGATACGTAATACGAATAAAAAGTATAAAGTTTAGGTTGTATGAAGAAAAATGAGAATAAGACTTTATTTCAAGTAATTTTGGAATAACATACAAATTTCCCCAATTGAATTGAAATATCACTTATTAAATTAATTATTTAAATATTACATATTTCGATTGCTATTACTTAATCACAAAATTCAACTAAAATGCTTTTCGATGCTAATCCTTCCCCTTCAAATTGCATTATCTGATATATTTTTTTAAAAATAATTTAATTCATGAACGGAATAGATATCATCCATTTATTTGACCACCATCTGCAAACAAATGGGATCACGTTCGTTACAATAAATCGACACTAAGCGATACCAATCAAATAATGACTTCCTGGAATGAAATCTCATACACTACTTACAATTTTTTGTGTTACTGAATGTGTTTACCAATATAACATGTGTACTTTATTGATATGATAATAAGGTTAGGAAAACAGAACTACGAATACACAAAAGTGCGTCAACAGTGAGCCTGGCTTGAGTACAGAAGGTATTTCTCTGTTTGTCCATGACTCGATTAGACAAATACACATACGCAGTTAATTAAAAGTATAATGTCAGTGTTTTATATTTAGTTTGGGGAATCATGTCTTCATACACCCAATTCTATTCCTGGATATTCAATAATTTAATAAATAATAAGTCACAATTTATATTTAGAATTGGTTTGGGTTTAATGAAGATAATGTATGCGACCGATATTACGTGGTAATCTTGACTCCACTAAATTGAAAAAAAATCGCTATGGTTTATATATTTATTTGCGGTAAAAACATAGTAAATTTTTCAATTCAGTGATTTATGTTTATTAATAAACCTGATATAGTGAAGAGTTTATAACTTAACCCTTAGCTGCAACACTTCAATTTTGTAACATAACTGCACATGGGGTCTTCCAGGAACCCAAGTTGAAAAATTGCTTAAAAAATTCTTCTATCCTATATAGAATTACAGAACTGTACTTTAAGTGTTAATTAGTACATTAGGGACTAGAAAAATCAGCCATACTAGAGATTTAACACTTTCCCCTCGAGGATTGAGAAAATAAGTTAATAAAATTCTTAAAATGCATTTTGTTCTTTAAAATTCGTTAAACTCTTATTTAGTTATATGAAGACTTGAATTTGTAGGTAATGGTATATTTTATACTATATTTCAAAAAACTAAGTACAAGGGCTTCTTTCAAAAAATATTCTTGAAAAAAATTACAGTCAAATATATAAAATATTTTTCCATGTAAAAAATGCATATTTTTTAATGAAAAAAATTAAATGCCACAGCAATGAAGACATAAATAGGACCCCAAGTGTAGCTAAGGGTTAAACTCACATAATGGTAATTTGGGTTATTTAAATAATATTAAATATTAGTAATTAAATATATATTTTAAAGTTTTAATAATTGTTACCTAATAAAATATTAACAAGATCCCTAATTTTATTTAAACTTTTAAGTGGTTGGCATACATACATTTTATTTAATTTAAGATTAAATTACGAGCAGTGAAGTATAAAAAAACATAAAAGTTATTTACTCTAGGGGCTTTTCGCAGTTTCTCGTAGGCAATTTTATAATTACTACAATTATTATTTATCTAACTAGATTTGAACTAGATGATCATTTCGACAAATATATCGAATCTGAAATTACAATGTTCACTATAGAAAATCATGATTAATTTTAGATATGTATTCGTATTGCATGACAGACTTCGAGCATGTATGACTCAGTTGTTTAATTATAATTTTTGGTGGTGAAGTATGGACTTATGCAGTGTTGTCCACCTTGACATCCCATGAGTAATGATTGTCCTGGTTTATAAATTAGGAGTTAGTGTTCCCTTGGGCACCAAACGGCAATTTGTAGATGTGTCCCGTGATAAATGCAAACGTTTTATCCCTCCCGGCAGCCCACTAAAAAGAAACCTTATCGGAAATATATTCCCCCAAAATGGGCACAATTTGTAAATAAAACGCGAATCGCATAAAGTCGTAAATTGTGGTAAAAACAAAGCAATGAAATATGAAGACATTTCAATAAATCAAACATTCTCAAGTTTACATTTTTTAAATTTTAAATTAAATTATAGGACTTATTTTTTTATCAAACGCAAAGAATAAAAACATGTGGACAACCTCTATACTACAGTGTAAATTATAAAAACAACGACTACTAGTGGTACTATTTAGTTTTAAAAACATAGTGTTTTACTTTACTGTAAATAAAAGAGCATTAGATTCTGAGTATGCTTCCATCATCATCAATGTCATTTGCTAGTAGTAATAATAAGTCCAAATACTTTGCAGGCCGTTGCCAATTTATATTGCAATTTTAAATATTAATTTATTTATTAATTACATTAAATAATGTAAAAAAACAAGATTTCATTTTAAAATACAATAATGCAATTACTTATATAGTATGCCAATTTACAGACCACTTAAAACATTATATATATACAAAGACTGCAACAAAGCCAAAGTGACCATCAAAACACAATTAAAATAATAAAATACAAAATATTTCGCTTTGTAAAAGAACTACCGTATTTACCAAATAAACACAGATACCTAATGTTTTCGTATTTTTAAATTATTATTTAATTTTCTACAACAAACTAAAGGATTTTAATACATTTTATTGAAATAAATGTAATCCTACACTATAATGATATACCAATATTACATAATACCGAAAAGAGAATTTGTTATAATTTTAAGATCCGTAAACTTTGAAATGCGAGAAGGTCCTCACGAAAAAAATACCATCCTTTCATTTCTTCGGGTGAAAGTACAATGTAGAGGTTGCATCACCAAATGAGATACACGTCTATTCATTGTAGATAAACGATGAGAACCCAAATGTTTGTTGCTATTGATCTAAATAACATCAAGATATTTACTTGATGTTATACTTATTATCAAATTATGTAATAATCAAATGTTACAGAATAAACCGTATTATAAATTTAAACTTTGCACAACGAAAAATAAAAATGTATTATTTATTGTTTTTTTATTTGTACTTGCATTTAATTTAAAAACAACCTTACTGAAAATATAAGTTACTCTATTTTGCATGTATAATATATATTAAATTATAATATAAACATAAATAAGATCGTTTACGCAATTTTAATTAGTCATTTACCAAACTAACGGCTCTCTAGTGAACCCCTTAAGCTTAAGTGTTTCGAAAAGTTTATAAGTGCATTCACATTTAACGACTTAATAATGCGAGTGATTATTTGCAACTTAACGTAAGTTCATCCCAAAAAGAGCGATAAATGTATAAATCGCGGAAACGTGCCCAGATTAAGCGATGCAAATATTAATTGCTGCACCCAATTCACAATTAATGACGGTTGTTTCCAATTCAAATGCAATGCTTTAACTATAATTGATTAGAAATTAGTCTGTGTTTAATTACAATTCAAAGCGATATGTTTGTGTAATATTTGAAATTTTAAATGCGCTTTGATTCGGGTACATTTACATGGTCACGATTAATATGATTAAGGTTTTCAAAAAAGTCAATTGCAACTAGATATTTTGAAAAAAGTAAAAACGGTCAAGTTTTACAAATCAATATATCTCGGTTATTGTGACAGATAGAAAAAAAACTGGAAAAGACAATGTTGCAGATAATTTTCTGCAGATTATTAAAATATATTCAGAAAATTTGTGTCGCCATTAGTTGCCGAGATATGATGCAAATTTACATTTTTTTAATGGAAACCATAGTTGGCTATTGCCTCATTAGATAGATTTTTTTTCTCTTTAATCCAGTATCACATATAATATAGTTATTTCTAAAACTAAGTGAGTTACAGTCATTTTAAGTTTCATTATAAATAAAAAATAACCATGAAAAAGTAAAACAATTACAGTTGTTTATAATAATAGCAATATTGTAATTATTATTTTTACAGAGATAAAAAAAGTTGAAGAAACAGCATAAAGTAATTCTGTAATTATAAAAATAATAATAGGAGAGACATTTTGTTATTACCATTAATGTTATGGCATAAATTACATCTCTTTAAAATTGAATTTGTGGCCTTTTAGGCTATTCTCTTGTCAATTAAATTAAATGTTTCAACAAAAGTTAGTCTATAACCCTCTACGGATTGATATGATTTTTCATACACTTTGAAATTTATCATATATAACCCCAAAAAGGTCTAAAATGGATAAATCGGGAGAACTAGGCGGGATTGGTCAAACATGCTATGATGATGATGCTCCGTCATGTTCGAACCATTTTTCTCTTGTACGTAATGATAAATTAATATCATCGAGCACACCTTCAAATGTTTCTTGAAGATAATGCTTTTACATTGCACCATAAAAATGTCGCTTACAAAACCAAAGAGAAATTTTAATTGTATATATTGTTTAAATTCTCATTGTAGGTGGGCTGCATCAGAAGGATTTGAAAAATTTTGAGATCGTCCGCAAAAAGTAAAAAAAAAATGGAATGTTTTATATAAGCACCAAGATCTTTTATGAAAAGTAGGAATAATATTAGACCTGAGACCCCTGCGGCACCCCCAATATTACGGAGATAGGCTTACAGACAAAATTGTTAATTTTGACACACTGCTGTCCATCTGACAAATAGCTAAGAATCCACTTAGTTATGGAGTGCCCAAATCCCATAGAATGCAATTTTTGTACTATCTTCAAATGAGAAACACGATCGAAGGCTCTCGTGAAATCGGTATAGACTGCACCCACTTGACAATTTTTCTCTAGTGCATTATTTATATAAGATTGCTAAACTAGTCAATTGAATACAGTCGATCTACCTTCATAAAAGCCATGTGGCTCACTGCAGATTATATTTTTGCAGGTAAACATTAACTGACTGGTAATCACTTTATCAAATATTTTAGGAAAAACAGATTGAATTTTCAATATTATACCTACTCCCACATTTTTAATATCGGCTTAATAAAACATTTCTTTCAGGTCGCGGGAAACAGATATGATTTGAGAGAAAAATTAATAATTTAAGGGAGTACACAAATAAAATTTATATTACTTTAGGAATACCATCAGGAACTGGATTGCATAAATCCGACAAGGAGTATATAGCTTTGAAAATGTCAGCAATCTTAATATAAACTACACAAATTGACCAAGTCAGTATTAACCGCAAAATTTGAACCTACATTAAATAAAACACTAGTTTGGCACTTTTTTCATTTGGTTTATTAATCGCTAGATGTACATTTTGGTCACAAAGTGTATCAATAGCAAACTAAATAAATGAGTTAAAATCAATCTAATATATACCTGTGCGGATTAGGAAAAACAGGGGATAAGGTGAACAATTGTGTTAGTAATTGTTTTTTTTCGGGATTAGTATTTCTAGTAACGAATTATTTAAAGCGGTTAAGTCGAAATTTAACAATTTGTATTGATGTCTTTTCATGTACATTGCTTCTAACATATTAAGGTTATAACTATTGGAAATTTGTAATAATTTTACACTGTCTACCGAAAATTTATGACCCGTTGTTAATGCGTGATGGGCAAATGCTTTATTTTCTTCATTAAAACTTTTTACATGGTGCATATGTTCTTTAATTAAATCTGGTGATGATATTTCTTTGTGTTTGGCCAACGTAGATTTTGTCACAATGGAAACATTGAATGGAATACATGTCGGATTGTTGTAATTTGTCATTTTCGAGAAGGTATTTCCTAGAAAGTTTTTTTAATTTTGAAGTTGGTTGTAAATTAAATTTTTTGAGAAGTTTATTTATGATTTGATTTAATTTGGAGACATATTAAAGTTTGATATATTTCGTGTTATTATTTGGTTGTTTAATTGGTGTTAAGCAAGTGGCTGAGTGAAGGGTGTGTCTGAATAAAAGATTATCAATTATTTGATAGATTAAATTAAGTTCATTTTTTCTGTTTTGATCGGTCAAAGATAGGGAAAAGGCTCTGTAAATCATGCTATTACATGCTGCTAGTTTATGTTTCATGGGAGAATTGGAATGGAAGGGTATGTAGTTATAGGTGGGGGTGGGTTTTCTATATATATTAAATTATAGTTTATTATCGTTGTAAAATTTATGCTAGGGAATAAATTGTTTAGTGAGGATGTGAAATAGTCTAAGTTTATGTCGGTTTTAACTATCGCGAAAATATCGTCTACTTATCTGAACCATGTATTAGGGAAGTGTGGTATGGAATCTTTTGCTCTGTTTTCTAGATGATTGAGGAAAATGTTAGCTAGAAATGGTGACAAGGGGTTACCCATTGCGGTGCCGAATGTCTGTTTGTAAAAGGCGTTGTTAAATTCAAACACATTGCAATCCATGACCAGTTCAGTAAGTCTAGATATTATTCCATATGTTCTTCGGGTGTCTGATTGTCTATCAATAGTTATTTTAATATGTCTATCGTTTCCTTTACAGGAATACTTGGAAAAAAGGATACTACGTCAAAGGATATAAGTTTTTCGTCAGGTTGTAGGGTGATATTTTTTAATTTGCTGGCTAGGCAATGGAATTTTTTTATTGAGAAGTCTTTATTTTTGTTAATTTCTGAAATTCGTTTACAAGCCATTTGGCTATATTGTATGTTGGTAAATTAATTTTGGATACTATAGGTCTATATTGATTTCCGGGTTTGTGATTTTTTGGTAGACAGTATAACCTCGGTAATTTAGGGTTTTTAATTTTTAATTTATAAATGAGTTTTTTGATTAATAAAGATGTTGAATATTTGAGGCAATAATTGATTTTCTTGACGTAACTATTTAAGGGATTTTTGTTTAACTTAGTATAGGGGCCTGTATCTAATAATAGGTTCACATCATTTATGTAGTCACTTTTTTTTAACAATTACAATAACATCTTAGCGGCTAGGCGGAACTGTATTGCTTCTTCTGGTTCCAATCTTGAGGCGGCAATTTCTATATAATTTACGATATTTTCGATGTAATCATCTTTTGGGTGGATAGCATGATTGAGTCCTTTCTTCAATAGGTTTAATTCATTGTCAAGGAACACTTCTTCTGTTTTATTGTGTACTAGTGTTTGCGGGAGTTCTGTTGTCACTTTTCGTCTGTTGCTGTTGCTTTGGTGTTGTTCGTTGAGCAAATGTTTAAGTTTCTTATGTAGTATAGTCGATTTCCTCTTGATTTTAGCACTTACCACTGTGTACATTTTGTTTAATGACTCATCCCCTATATCTGGTGTGGTGTATTTACTGAGTTTTAGATGTTGTTCATAAGCGGAGATTTCGTAACTTGTGGTTTTTTTTTTATGTAATACGCTTATTTCAAATTTAAGCCACTTTATTTTCATTTCGGTACTAACTTAGATATGTTCTTATTGTTGTTATTGGTTCTCACTTGTATGAATTTACGAAATATTACTTTTTTGACACTTTGTTGTAAAAAATATATGTCTGCACTTATTAGATTGTTTTTTGATTTTGTTTGAAAAAATTATTAAACTCGGTTGACCAGGAACTCATGTTGATACTTGTTGAATTTTAAGAGTACGTGAAAATGTTTATAATTAAATAAAACACTAGTTTGGCACTTTTTTCACTTGGTTTATTAATTGCTAGATGTACATTTCGGTCACATAGTGACCATTATCAATAGCAAACTAAATAAATGAGTTAAAATCAATCTGATATATACCTGGCCGGACTAGGAAGAAGCAGGGGATAAGGTGAACATTATTTGAATTATCATTACTAACATAAACATTAGAGAAATGTTTAGCAAATATGTAAGCACAGCTATGACCAAAACTGCAAGATTTGTCTTCACATATTCATTCACATCACTCCAAAACGATTTAGTATAGATATAAATGTTTGATATGGTTTTTCTGATGAGCAAAAATATATCTAACCACACAACTTAATAAATTTCTAAGGGAAAAGATATTGGTAACTTATCATTTAAATTATTTAAACGTTTTTAGCCTTTCTTGTTACATTCTTTAAACGAAAATGGAAATTGTATGTATCTTAGTAGTTCAACGAACATTAATCTGTAATATAACTCAGTTTCGTCGTTGACATTGTAAGTAGTACATTTCGTGTGGAATTTTCAGCTATAATAGGCTTGGACAGCAAACATGTTTTAGAACGGTGTTCTTGTATGTATTTCTTTAAAAATTTCTAGAAAATTTATTAAATTCGAGCAAAAAAATTAATTCAAGATCGAAAAATGTATTGTTGAATGGCACTATAGATGAAAAAAATTCCAATGATCATTACTACAAGCGAAGAAAACAAAATAGACTTGCAAGTAACAAGAATGCAAATTTTTAAACTCACTTAAATGATTTAAAGGTTAGATAATGTTCGGTTCTAAATATAGTATAATTTTATTATTATATTTTCTTTCAGAAATAAAAATTTATCATCCAGTTGTAATACAGATAAATCAATAGTCGATTGATTATAATTTGCACAATAAGGAAGTTTTAAAATTAATACAAGTAGCGACGAAGAATCGTTTGGTGACATCAGTACCTACAAATTATTTTTGTTTATTTTAATTTATTTATTTTTAAAAAAAGATTTATAATTAAGACTCACTTGATTTGTTTAACTTATATATTTTTTATTATTAGGTGGTAGTAAAGATACTAAAATGAAATGTGTAAGAATCACCTTTACTTTATCATTCACTATATACTATATTTACAACTGTAATTGTGAAAAATAAAATAAAATAATTAAAATCATATGTACATTATTTGAAATATAAAAATATTTATAATATTGTTAGTGTTATCCATCTTACTGGGTTAATATAAAAAATAAAATATACTATATAATTTATTTCACATAAAAATATTTAAACTTATCAAAAATGTAGAATTTTTATAAACGTAAAAACACGCAATACTATAGTTCAACTAAAATGAAATTAAAATCCCAGATATATTAAAATCACTAAAAAAATACGCGAGTTTATACAGAAAAAAATGTCAATGAAAATATTAGGTAACTGAAACATAAAACCGCGGAAACGTTCTCAAATGAAATGATGCAAATAGTAATGGCTGCACCCAATTCACAATTAATGACCCTTGTTGCAATGAATTGCATAGTTTAGACGATTGCATATCTAATCGATGATTAATAATATGTGTAAATATAAAGTTCTAAACAACCGAATTTTGTCATCTGTTTGTAGAAGTAAGAACATCGTTGCGTTAAAATTTATCCATCGTAAATATACTAAATATATGAAGGATAATTGAAATATAAACTTTTTATGGAAATAAAAGACCACAATAAAATTATAAAATAATTTTAAATCCGTGTAAACAAATTACAATTACAATTTCAGAATAGGTATTATAAAATTTTCTAAAATTAAACGTCATTTTAGTTTCTTGGTAAAAATGTTTTATTATTAAAAGAACTAATTGTTTTAGCAAACCATCTATTAATTTTAATAAACATGATACAAAACAATATATAAGATTAGACACCTTCTATAAATAAAAAATAGTAATTTTATTTACTCAATAAAGTAATTATTGACATGGTAAATATTCCGGTTGATAATTTACACAGACTTGTTGCGATTGATTTAACAATAAAAGTCAATGAAACACCTTGGGTGAGAATCCATGGTGTTTCATTAACATTTTCACTTATAATTCTTCACCAAGTTTATAATATATCCATCGAACGCCGTCTGAAGAAGACCAATGCGACTTGGTCGAAACGTTGCAAATCGGTTCTTTTCAGAACCATTGACAATGTATGATGTTCTCTATGGGGATCTCGGAAACTATAAGAGATAGAGAAACGGTTAAATGGGGAAAGAAGTGTAGATTTATGAGACGAATAAAATTCCACTTTCAAAGTTTTCAAAAAAGTCAAGGGTAATTAGATATTTTGAAAAAAGTAAAAAGTGTCATTTTTCTCAAATCAATATATCTCGGTTATTATAACAGATAGAAAAAAACTGTAGAGACAAAGTTTTAGATAATTTGATGTAGATTAATAAAAAATAATCAGAAAATTTTTATCACCATTACTTTCCGAGATATGACGCAAACTTAATTTTTTTTAAATTGAAACCATAGTTGGCTATCACCTCATTCAAAAGGTATTTTTTTTCTCTTTAATCCAATATGGCATACGACATAGTTATTTCTAAAAATAATTGAGTTATAGTAATTTTAAATTTTATTGTAAATAAAAATGGGTAGCCATGAAAAAGGTGAAAGTAAAACAATTGCAGTTGTTTATAATAATAGCAATATTGTAATTATTAGTTTTACAAAGATAAACCAAAATGAAACAACAGCATAAAGTCATTTTGTAATGATCAATATATCAATGGGAGAGAAATTTTAACCTACGAAATCCGAAAAAAGAGTCAAATTTTGAACTTTTTGTTTCAGCAAGTTGCAGAAATCATATATTTGGGTTTTTTTCTACTTTCTGAGGTTCATTTAGGATAAAATACATCTAAGAAAAGGGTTGTGAAAGAAAAACTTTAAAAAAATAATTTTTCAGGCTTCCAGAGTGTACGCCAATTTAGTCGGTATTTCCAACATGGCGGTACAATCGGTTGAATAGAGGGCTAACCAATTAGCGGAAAGACTTCAAATTTTCTTAAATTACAGCCTACTGTATGCCCAATAAAGTCCAGAAACCGTGAGGTTGTATCTCTTATAGTTTATCCAAAAAAAAATCCCAAAAAAGGCTATTTTTATGACCGATTACATGTATTTCCCCCCTTAAATGATGCTTTTCCTAACTCATAAGTGGGAAGAAATAAACCAATCCCATGGTCACCTGTGGGGTTATGTAAAAAAACAAAGTATATGAAAAATCATATCAATCCGTGCAGGATCATAAACTAGCTGTTATTGACACATTTAATTCAATTTATATGAGAATAGTCAAAAAAGCCATAAATTCAATTTCAAAAAGATATAATTTATGTCATAATAATAATAATAGTGGACTCTTTGACCATATTTTTTTAATACTAAAATTTCTCTCCCATTGATATATTGATAATTACAAAATTACTTTATGCTGTTGTTTCATTTTGGTTTATCTTTGTAAAACTAATAATTACAATATTGCTATTATTATAAACAACTGCAATTGTTTTACTTTCACCTTTTTCATGGCTACCCATTTTTTATTTACAATAAAATTTAAAATTACTATAACTCACTTATTTTTAGAAATAACTATGTCGTATGCCATATTGGATTAAAGAGAAAAAAATTATCTTTTGAATGAGGTCATAGGCAACTATGGTTTCTATTTTAAAAAATGTAAGTTTGCATCATATCTCGGAAAGTAATGACGATTAAATTTTTTTTATTAATCTACATCAAATTATCTAAAACTTTGTCTTTTACAGTTTTTCTCTATCTGTTATAATAACCGAGATATATTGATTTGAAAAAATTGACACTTTTTACTTTTTTCAAAATATCTAGTTACCCTTGACTTTTTTAAAAACTTTGAAAGTGGAATTTTATTAGCCTCGTAAATCTACACTTCTTTCCCCATTTAACCGTTTCTCTACCTCTTATAGTTTCCGAGATCCCCATAGAGAACATCGAAAAAAACTCACCCTGTATAAAAGTCTATTAAAGTATTTAATGCAAAAAATACTATCTTGTCTTAACAAATTAAACTTTTATATCATACAAGAACTTAAATTTAATTTCTTCTGTGAAATTGTTACAAAATATTTAGAGAGTAGTTGAGTTTATGTTCAATGACATTGAAGTAAACACTCATAAGATACCAACAGTCCATATGTATCTTCGTATTTACGACGATGAAATGTAAGTCCTTTATAAAAGCCAAAATTAACAAAGGGCCTAAAACGAAACTCTATGAACACTACATTAATAGTATTATATATAGTCTGTTCGTTGGATCTTTGGCCGTACGTCACAAATTATCGCTTTGAGAAACGACGCAAAAACATTCAGTCTGATAAAGTAAACCAAATGCATTAGAAAAAGAACGCACTGTAAAACTTTCGTCGTTTTTTGAAGCGATAGTTTGTGACGTACGACCAAAGATCCAACGAACAGACTATAATTAGTTTTATAAAATGCCTTAGTGAAGTCCGAAAATATACAACTAAAATATAATCTAGTTAAGTCCCATAGGGACTTTCTGAGTATGTATGATGGATTATGTATTTACGAGTTAGGATTGGTATAAAGTACATTGTAGAGAGGATTCCTTATTTGAATATACAGTTAAATTCTGCTTGTCTGTTATTGTCGCTACACCATTTAATTAATTACATATAGATTAGATAGAAGATAACTTGAAAAAGATGGCAGAGAGACCATCGAAACGTCGTGAATATATTTTACAAACCACGCGGAGTATAATTTTATAGAAAGGCAACAAAATAAAATTTGAAAAACTGTATACGTAGTTTTTGTAAATGAAACAAAACAAATGATGCCATCAATATTCTTTGCCAATATTCGTATAAACATGTTAAACATTTTAAACAAACAAAACATAAATAAATATTGCATGTAATAGATTTATAAAAAAACATGGACGAATATGTTAAATTAAATACCCTCTTTGGATAAATTAAATTAGTCGGTTTTATACAAATCTAAACAAATCAACTTGACAACAATAAAAGAGAATATACATAGGTCAGTTTTAAAACTTGTTACAAAATTTTTGACTGGATGTTAACTTAATATAATATTAGTGATGAGTTTTAAAATTCATCACCAACAGGTGATTGTAAAACCTCGAAACGTTACTAAAATAAAGGCGGCATTAAAAGTATGACGTAGCGTACATAGCAGAACTACCTACCCGTAATATTAAAGGGATTATTGAAAACTCAACGTCCTCAGAGAGGGATACTACCCAAAGATTTTAACAGCGCCACCTACTCAGAAACGAGCAGTGACAATAATCCGTGATCAAGTGGGAAATCAACTAACAACAACTAAACCTTTACCTTTAAATAAGTTTATTCTGCAAAATCAGATAACCTATCAAACCAATTTTGGTAGGTAGCGCCGAATAAAAAAATTAATAAGACCCAAAATATGCACAGGCGGAGATACGAAATTTTGAGGGCAGTTAGAGAAAACATTGAACTAATTTTTGGTGATACTGCTAAACCTCATCGAATTTTTTATATAACTCTATCTAAAGTTAAAACTTATATTTAAAATATTATTCATATTCAATTTTTAACTTTTATTCTAAAATATTTAGACATGATTTTTTAACCATAACGTACAGTATTATGTTATAAACAATTGTGTATAATAATGTATTGATATTACATCTACAATCTATGTAATAAAATGCCGTAAAATTGATGGTTAAAAATATAAATATGCAAGATACAAAGGGTTTCATGTATCCGCTAATCGAATGGATATGTTATTTTTAATTTCCAATTATTTTTTTTTTCTCCTCAAAACCCCCCATGGCGCTCGCGCTCGGATTTTGCACACTGTGCGACGGTAAATTAATAATTCGTAAACACGGTAATACTTAATCTTGTTAGTTAAGAACAAAATTATCACAAAAGACGAACATAAAAATGGTGCAAGATTGTGTCACGGCTAATTAGATAATAAAAGAAATATATTAAAGGGTACTCATCACTTCGCAAATCTCCTGAGAAGGGAGGAAAATGATGCGGGCCTCTGCAATTTGGAGACAGAAACGAACATCCGAAATTTCAACTCGATATGGTTATGGAATGTGGTTCTAGTATGTAAGCACCGATAAAGTATTAGATCTTAGCTGTTATCTTTAGTTTAGCTCACGTATTAGCTGTTAATTAGCACGTGTTAGGACTTAGCCGCGACTTAGCTCTTAATTAGCTAAGACTTAGCTGAAACTTAGTTCTATTGGGAAAAAGGCTTAGAAAACGATTTTAACAAAGACTGATTTACTTTACTTACCCCTAGTTGGTAGCGGAAGCTATTTTTCAGGCAATTGTTTTGCGAGTAATTTGCGTACGGCAGGTTAAACAAAATGCGGCGGCAGATGTTCACTTTAAAACTCCAAAATTCACTAACACAATACAGCAAATTTCACTGTTGTAATTCTTAAAAATACGAGGAAAGCTTCGAGCAAATTTCACTTTCCAAACAAGAAGATAGTACAATAACCTCCAGTGTACACCCTGTGCGACAGACTTCTGACGAAGAACGCCAAAAAACTATTTTTTTGCGTTCACAGACGAGCGGGAATAGCATTATTCTAGCGCGGAGTAATACTATATGCAACTTAATGCACGTATGAATAAAAATAACTAGTCAGTTTTTAATTAATAAGTCTTAACGTCATTTTCAAACCGTAACAACTAGATAAAAACATTTAACTATTAACGGACATATATTTGATGAATATATATTTTAAGTGATTCATTTTATGAAAGATAGACCAACGAATCCTTTGAGGCACAAATAAAGTTAAGCATAATCCGAGAATTGCCTTGCTTAATGAACAGACTGATTTAGTATATTCCCCTGATTTTTTCTATATAGATATAATATAAGTATGTGTTTCTCGTTTTGTTATTATCAAATTATAAGATAATGATTACGTCTTTATTTATTTATTTGAGAAAACTTGAAGGTAAATTAGAGAACCAAATTGACATTTCTAAATCATTCATAATATTAAATAGATTATTGTGACATAATGCAATTAGTTTAATGCCAATTTTAAATATAGCTGAAAATGGTTGTTTTTTTGAACATATTGTTGTGCTTTAGTATTAAAACTGTAATTAGTATATATTATTAATTATGCTCTCCTACTTTTTTAAGACTTTATGTCAATTTCTACAGCTTCTTTGAATTTGTTACTACTATTTTAATTTCTGAATATAATCTGTGGAAGTATTTGCCATAGAAGTAGTGGTTTCAAGATGTGATTTGTTTTGTTGTCTTAGTAAAACTCATTTTACGAAATGTTTTCGTATTTTCAAATTATTATTTCTGAAAGTATTTGGATTTTTTGTAGTGGTTGTTTTCTAATAAATAATTCAAATTCGCAGTACGGCTAAAATTACTGTGGTTTGGCTTATTAGTCGTGCCCATATTAAGTAAAACTAAGGTAGCATTTTGGTGTTTCAATACTTTATTTGTACCTGTTGGATTTAGAGAACGTTTGGTTTTAGCACTAAAATCATAGTAAGTGTTTAAGTTCAATTATTACATATTTAATAATTTAAAAATACGAAAACATTTCGTGAATCTACAACAATGAGTCTTACTAAAACTACAAAACAAATTAATTTTGAAACAACTACTTCTCTGGCTATTACGTCGACAGACATTGAATAATACAAAATTAATTTGCGTGTTACAAATAGTACGACTATCAAAGCAACACTAATTTGAATGAAATTATTTCTGTTGATTAAACTAATAAATGATAAAATGTACTTTAGATTGTATGATTTTGACTATAACATGAAAAATTATGAAAAACATTGAATTTAAACTGATTTCATTAAATTAAATTAGCAAAAGCAATTTAAAAAATCTAGCATTCAAGTTTATAATCATCTGCAGACATGTGTTTCGATCTTTTCAGTACAGCTTTATTATAAAATTGATTTTAAATACAAATAAAAGCATTTACTAAAATAAATATAATAAAATATGATAATAAATATAATGAAATACAAATAAGTTACTCAGGCATGTACGGCAACTGACACAAGAATGAAATATAATCGACTGAAGGTCTGAATTTATACCTGTGATGAATTCTATAGAAATCATTACGTTCGGGATTAAGGAAAAATACCCACTTAGAGCATAATTGAATATAAAAATCTATTAAAATCCTTTAGTTCGTTGTGGAATATTAAATAATAATTTTAAAATACGAAAACATTTCGTGAATCTACAACAATGAGTCTTACTAAGACTAGAAAACATTACATATTTATTGTATTGTAAAATATAATACTCTACGTAATTGCTCTATAGTGTATTTCATTTGGGTTTACGTATTAAGTGGGTTTACTTTACTAGGACAAAATGCAACATTGGTTTATACGATCGACCTGAATCCATAAATTACAAATATTTTTTAAATTTGTTGGAAGAGTCTATCGACACTTGTGAAAAAATCATTTGTTTAGGAGATTTCAATATAGACTTCGGAAGACGAGGCAATTTCAAACCGCTTATTTTAATTCAATTATTAACAGAATAAATATGAAACAAATTGTTGCACTTCCCACTAGAACTACACTTAATTATTAATCTTATTTTCATTACAAACAACATACCTAATACAATACATGTGTAATTGATAGTGACTTTTCTGATCACACTTTACGTAGAAATACAAGACGATATTCCTTCAACATTACCCACTTTTATAAACTATCGCGATATTAAACAAATTTGCTATGATACTTTGAAGTCCGAACTAGCGGCCTCCTCCCAATCTTAATTGTACTATTTAAATAACGTTAATTATAAAGTTGAAATGCTTAATAATTCCATATTCGGTATATTTGATAAATTATCTTCAGTTAAGACTATAAAGGTAAAAAATGAAATTCTGTTTGGTTCACGAATAATATTAAATTTTTTCTATTATTGAGAAATAATGCAAAGGCTAAATTTCGCAAAAAGAATTGTCTTCGAAATTACACTAACTTAGTTATAAAACATTAAAAACAGCCTATATTCAATGGAAACTAAATAATTCGTCATAATTCAATACCCAAACTTAATGTCGATTACAGCATAATTTACCATAATAAAAGATGGTAACCTAAACAACTTAAATTGTGATTTTTCCATTAGATTTTTTTAAAACTTGTTAGTTTAGATCAGTGTTTCCCAACCTTTTTTTGTGCCATGTCCCACCAAAGCCTTTCTAAAATTCTTATGCCCCTCTATGTAACAAATACATAATTACTTAAGAAACTTAAATAATAGGTTTTAGGAAGAAATTACTATGAAATTGTTAACGAAATTTACTTACTGTATATTTTCAAAACATATAATGAAAAATTGAAATACAAATTCGAAATACTTTTAATAAAGATTTTTCTTTATTAATTTATTATTTTAATTTAGTGAGATCCTTTCGCTTGATGCTTGATGCACAGAGATTTTATGTTAGGTTCCAATTTGGTTAGCTTCAGTCTCAAATCTTCTCGTTGTGTTACAATCGTTTGTTAAAAAATACTTAATTTTAGGTTTGTCGCTTAAAAATAACTAAGAGTAACAAATAGTTCCATTAATCTTTTCAAGCAGTTCCCTTTAGAGAGCCGTCTTACTTCAGTGTGAAGTTAAAGTCTCACATGGTCTGCAGTTTATTCTTCGCAAAATAGCTTGAAGAGACGCTCGCATTTGCATTAGCTTTAATAGCATTGATACACTTTATTACTGACTACAAAGTTTTCTCTTTGAATAACACAATACGCAAGAATCATTTCTAGATTCTCATCTTTCATCAATTATAAGCAGCCATTTTTCATGTCCATCATATTAGTACGTCTGCAGCACAAGATGTTATATTTTTCATTGGAATATTATTGACTTCAAAGTAGTTTTGTGACTTATTATAGAGGGTGACCCATTAATGTGGAGAAATAGCTGGACCACAGATTCCTGGGGCCAAAATATGATGATTTAACACATTATATCTATATCCAAAAGCTTACGGTTAAGCCGGAATCTGTATTCAAAGTTATAAAAAATTGCATTTCTCTTGTTTATAACAATTGAACGCTCTATTTGATTTGAATGAAATTTATTATTAATAACTACCATAATATAATACATCATTTCAGTTATTACGGACATTAGTGATTAACAGGAAGTATAAAAAAACAGTATTACCACCACTTAAAAACTAAAATATTTTTTATTGGTGCATCCAATAAAAACTAAAATATACAACTTGAAATACCATTTAATTTAAAAACTTGTTTGTTTCTTAATAATATTTGATATATTGTACAATTTTCGCATAAAAATATAAAATATGAATATTATACACTCATTAATAAGTAAATTAACTTACTTAATTGAATAAAAATTAAATAATATCAATTGATAAAATAAATCAAAACAATATCTAACACTTTTCAAACAATTTACTTCGTAAAATCTTAATTCCAGCAAAAAACTGTCTAATAAATATAAAAATACGAAAACATTTCGTGAATCTACAACAGTGAGTCTTTTGTAATCTTAGTAAAACTCACTGTTGTAGTTTCATGAAATGTTTTCGTATTTTTAAATTTATTATTTAATTTTCTACAACGAACTAAAGGATTTTAATAAATTTTATTAAAGAAACTGTTTGCTCCAAATATGAATATTTATGAACTTTAATAAAGTTAATAATAAATTATTTAAAAACACATAATTATTATTATTATACATAATTTACATTTAAAAACAAAGACGGCCATTAAAAACATATATTTTCGATTCGATGAAAAATTAGATTTTGTTTTTACTAGATAAAAAATAGTAGTATATTTTATTTTTTATGAGAAACCCGTAAAAGATATCAAATATTATTAAGACACAAAAAAGTTTTTATTTAATTAGTATTTTTTTTGTTTTTATTGGATGCACCAATAAAAAAATATTTTGGTGTTTTTATACTTCCTGTCAATCAATAATGTCCATAATAACTGAAATAATTTATTATATTAGGGTAGTTATTAATAATCAATTTCATTCAAATCGAATGAAGCGTACAACTGTTATAAACAAAAGAAATAAACGTTTTTGGAACTTTGAAGACAAATTCCGGCTTAACTGTAAACTTTCGGATATAGATATGTTGGGTTAAATCGTCATATCGACCCCAGGATTCCGTGGTCTGGCCATTTCCTTCACATTAACGGGACACCCTGTATATACATTTGGAAGTAGTTGTGCTCTCTAATCTTTTACAGAACAACTGTTCTTCAGCAAAATGCCCTTTATCAATATATCTTACGTAAGTTATTAATATTGCCTCACTGTCTCTCGAAGTTGATTCATCCATTTCTTCACTCATTTCGTCTATTCTTCTGCTAACAGTATTGTTACTGAGTGGCATACGTTTTACATCTTTGTCATCTTTTTCAAAACCGTTTTGAGAAATGCTGATATTGACGGTTTTAATAAATTCTCTCATATAATATAATTTTTTCCAGATTTAGCGATGAATAAAGAAATTTGATAACTAGCCTCAATAATACGATACCAGTTTAAGTATGAGCAATATAAAAATCTAGCATTGCATTTAAATATCCCCGAGCAAAAGGGTTAATCTCGTGTCGAGTCCATTTTCGAATTGCCCCCTTAACAATCGAATTGCCCCCCTGTGGACCGGTTTAGATGATGTTGATAGAGTTATGAATAAAATTAAGTCTCATGCTTGTACTTATGATAGTCTAAATATTAAACTTATAAACATATGCTGGCAGTATATACTCCCCTTTGCAACAAACATTATAAATAACTGCCTTTTAGAAAGTATCCTTCCCAATGCATGGAAGTTGAATATTGCCTTTGTCTAAAATACAAAAACTTATTAAAACATCTGAGACCCATTCCATTTAATTTAATTTAATTTAATTAATTATTTTAATTTGATTATAGTAGGGCTTTGGGCACCCTAAATCACGAAATCTTACTTTCCATACTTAAATATGTGGGCTTCGACCAATCGGCAATAGATTTACTGAGTAATTACTTAACGGATCGTTATCAAGCAGTGAAATTAGAATCTGGTGTTTCAGATTTGCAACGTTTATTCTCTGGTGTTCCTCGGGGATCAATTTTATTATTTGCATTAATCTATAATTGGAAATTTGTATTATGTTATAAAGAAAAGAAAATTGTTATTATTTTTATTATTATAATGATAAATCTATATTTTAATAATATTGTGAACCTAAAGTTGTCTAATCTTGATTGTGATAAAGACAAGTTACCATTTTTTACATTTACATGTAATCTGTGATCAAGCACCTTGACCTTGTAATTTATTTTAATTATTGTATCCAATATTTTTGGTGGATAAATAGGACCTAGGACTACTTCTTGAATGCTACTCTTATTAAGGATAAAATTTTGTTACCAATAATTCGAATAAATTCTATACATACAGTATACGCGTCTAGACCTAATTATTAACATGTATATTTTTAGGTCTAATTTCTCAATTATTTATAGGTAAAAATCTAGAAATGTAGACAAACTTTCTAAGGAAAAACAAATATATCATGTCTTTTTTCATTGAACTAAAAATACTGATTTTAGAACAAACTAATTGAATTCAAAAGAATACAAAGTAACTTTTTTATCACTTCTTTAGTACCACTTACAATAATTTTAAATCAACCATATTGTTTCTTAATCAATAACTCAAAATCTTTCGACAAATCCATAAGATATTTATGAAATATTTTAATATTTCACATTATTAAAACGCTAAATTTCTATGAAATACGTATACTAGAAGATTTGTTAAGGAAAAATTATTAATAATTTTTGCCACTATTTAGCATACATAAAGTTAAATTATAATAAATACGTATCGTAATTAATTACATTCCTTCCATGAATAGAGAATTTTAATGTTAAACGTAATTATGGAACATTTCCGGCCATTACCCTTGGAAAGGTATTAATGTAAAATATAGTATACTTTGTAAAAAAATGTATAAACGCACATGTACCAATAAAATTTATTTTATTTTATAATGAAGGACACACTTTGACTTTGTATTACCACTTTATTTAAAATTTCACGATAGTGACTGTAGTCAGGGGTAATTAAAAAAAAAATTGTAAAACAAAATCAACGTGTCTCCTTCCTCAATACATTCAAGATATATCAGAAAGTAAACCGCTCTACAATTAAACATTTATTTTGTGAAAAGTGCCTCAATTTCTTGTGTATTATAAAAATAAATATTCTGTCTGAATAACGTTTTCAGTATATTACAAATATTCATTACACGACTATAATTTTGACCTTTACAAATTCTTATCAAGTGTTGTCTAGCAAACTGTTTTAAATAATAATTTTACTTATTAGAATTCAATTAAAAATTAACAGTTTTAGAACGTTAGAACACCAGGCATTTAATATGAAAAAAAATTTTACTGCTCCCTATTTTTAAATGTAAAATCTCTCATTTAAAAGTATAATTTTAAAATTTTTGGGTTTTGTATTATGGGAAACTTTCTAACTTTATTTTACGTATTAATATTGAAGTTCTTAAAAATACAGAATTTGTACAAAATGTATTATTTATTTCTTAAACGTGCATGACAGTAAATATATTTCTGAACTAAAGTATGATTTAACAAATGATAAATTTAAGAAAAATAGCATATTTTGACATGACTAAATAATACATCATTCGATAATCAAAATCCAATTTATTTCATTTTCTGTTTCAGATTCCTGACAAATTATTAAATCAGCAATTTTCTACAGAAGGTATGCTATAATTTTTGTTTTATTTAATCGATTTGAGTAATTATTTATAATGTTTTATTTAGGAAATTTGAGTAATTATTTTAAATAATAATAATAATTATTCATAAATAATATTAAGGACACCTTTAAAGAAAACATTAAGTTATGATTTCAGTATTTTTTTATCCCTACAATAAATTTACCGCCTACTTTAAAATGATATCTCTAATAATAATTTTAAGTACGGCTATTAATTTGTAATTATTACACCATATAGATTGATCGATTTATTAAAAGTATGATAGAATTTCTACAAGTATAAATTTTTAATTACGATACACGTTACTTAGCAGTTCCCATTTAAACCTTTAAACACTAAGTTATGATTTCAGTATTTTGTTATCTCTACAAAAAAATTACTGCAAACTTTAAATTAGATTTTTTTTTTTAATAATAAGTATGCCTTTTTTGTTATAATTTTGAAACAATATAGATTGATCGATTTATTGAAAGCATGATCGCGTTTCTACAAGTACACATTTATTAGTTGCGATATACTTTACTCAGCAGTTTTCATTTAAAAAATTAACAGTAGCTCTCTAATAATACAGCAAATTTAAAAAAATCTACAATCAGACAGAAAATACAACAAACTGGAAATGGATAATGATATTGATATTAAATATTGGATATTTATTTATTTAAACACAATTGCTTCGAAAAATTTACTGATAATTCCATAAATTTATATAAAAATTCCGACAACACATAGAAAGGCTCACGTTCACGTTCTCGTGATTTTCTATTCTCGTTATTATTTTCCATTACTATATTTCCTGAAATGTAATATTAAATATATTATGGCACGTTGACATTATAATCAACTACCTGTATTTTCGACAAGGTTTAATATCATTTATCTACGATCGTACAGAAAGTAGTTTTTTTTTTAAATAATAAGTATGCCTTTTTTGTTATAATTTTGAAACAATATAGATTGATCGATTTATTGAAAGTATGATCGCGTTTCTACAAGTACACATTTATTAGTTGCGATATACTTTACTCAGCAGTTTTCATTTAAAAAATTAACAGTAGCTCTTTAATAATACAGCAAATTAAAAAAAATCTACAATCAGACAGAAAATACAACAAACTGGAAATGGATAATGATATTGATATTAAATATTGGATATTTATTTATTTAAACACAATTGCTTCGAAAAATTTACTGATAATTCCATAAATTTATATAAAAATTCCGACAACACATAGAAAGGCTCACGTTCACGTTCTCGTGATTTTCTATTCTCGTTATTATTTTCCATTACTTTATTTCCTGAAATGTAATATTAAATATATTATGGCACGTTGACATTATAATCAACTACCTGTATTTTCGACAAGGTTTAATATCATTTATCTACGATCGTACAGAAAGTAGACGCATCATTTTTCACAGAAATGTGCAATAAAAACAGTTTGACATTACCATGCAATAAAAACGTAAAAAAAGCCACCTTTACAATGAAAAATTTTCGACGAAAAACTTATTTTTTATTAATTGATACAAATAACTAATAAACTATAAATAAAATATATAATCAATTACAATAAAGCGAACATTTTTCCATAAATAATGGCGGCCGACATTTGTCCAACTTGTTTACTGGTTGCTAAGTAACGCTTTCATTAGTGCACTGTAAAATATGTTTTCATTAATTGAATTATTGAAATGCCGTTAAAATATTACTCATAAGAGTATATTCTTTGAAATCCTTTACGATCGAAGATAAAATTTTGTAAGGCACACGTGGAAAAAGTTTCTTTATTGCACTCGTTCCTCGCTCGGGTTTTTAAACTGGCGTTTAAAGTATCACTTTTTACACTTGTACCTTAAATAACTATTATCTACGATCGTACAGAAAGTAGACGCTTTTTGCACCATTTTTCGTTGTAAAAGTGTAAAATTGTTTTTATTGCACAGAACTGTCAAATCTGACAGATGAATATATTATAGCACAAAATTTCAACGAAAAACTTAAATTTTTATTAATTTATACAAATAACTGATAAACTTGATAATATAAACAAAATGGCAGGTTTAGGAACTCTGAAGATATAATTTGATACAAGTCGAAGCGATTACAATAGATCGAATCGGTTTTCCATAAATAATAATGGCGACTGACATTTGTGCAAGTTATTTACTGGTTGCTAAGTAACGTTTTCAACAATGCACTGTGGGTACAGTTTATGTTTACATTCATTGTATAATTGAAATGACATTAAAATATTACTCATATTCTTTGAAAATTGCTGCACGATCGAAGAAAAAATTTTGTAAGGCACACGTGTAAAAAGTTTCTTTATTGCACTCCTGGCTTTAAAAAAACTCGCTCGTTCCTCGCTCGTGTTTTTAAAAACCAGTTTGTGCAACAAAGTATCACTTTTTACACTTGTATCTTAAATTACTATTACTTAAATGATATATTTTTTTCATAATTATTGTTTGTAGAATTTACTTACAAACATAAAAATGCGATTTAAGTTTCGACTTATTAAAATTATTTCTCACTTATATAAAGAGAATGGTAACGACCGTTACTATATGGTAAACCATACTTACATTCGATTTACAGGTACAGTATTAATGAAAATAAAATTAATAATGGGAATTAACCTCTTTGAGCGTTTCTGCGCCGTAGTTTTATATTATTATAATGTAAAAACTACCAACTAAGAGTTTAAACAACTACTACGTAATAAAGCACCGCCAGACATTGAATTACATAACTGTTAGTTCTCGTTACATGTTTGAAATTACATTCAGCACAATGGAATATTTTGTAGCGTCATCGTTTTCCAACCACGTCACGAAAAGTGTTGTAATGACTATCCGCAGAAACGTGTTTCGCTGTGGTGTTATCATTTTTTGGACGCGCCTTGAAAATCGAACATTATAAGTTATAACTTAGCTGTGATACAGCGCAACACGTGTCTGCGGATAGTTATTACATAACATATTTTGTGACGTAGTTGGAAAACGATGACTTAACAAAAATCTCCATTGTGCTGAATGTAATGTTTAGACATGCAACAACTAAGAGTTATGTAATTCAATGCCTGGCGGTGCTTTAGTTGTGCTTTAGTACGAGGAGTAGTACTAATGATGTAAAATATTGATATTACATTTAATATTTTTATCTTGCTCGAATAAATCAAACACGTACAGATTATGTGAGTAATGCATTCTTTTTTCAGTAACTGGGAACATATTTTTTTTATGTTATGAATCCAATCTGACATATTTGATGCTGGAAAAGTTATTCAAGTCGGGCCGGCTTTGCATTTACTTTCATTTTATCTGGAGATATTCTTCATTTTAGCAAAGCCTGACAACATCAAAGGATCCTAAAAGGCAGAAACTTCACCGCACTCCATACTGACAGTAGAAAAGGGATCCTGAAAGTCGTTAAAATAACCATTGAAACTTTCAAACTTTATACAGCGCAAATGCATTTGCATACACATAAAATCAATTACAGGTCTTATTAGTATAGTTAATAGACAATAGTAAGCTTAAACCCATTAGTTTATCAATCACTAAAACGAAGAAATAACTACAAAATAAATACACTTGTCTGTATATTTATTATTTATATGCAATGGTCACAAAATGCTCTGAATAAGATTTTCTTAATATTATTGATGTTAAAGGCTTCTACTTCGTTATACATGTTGAATATAAACGAAACACACTTATAACTTTGTTTGTATAAACGTAATATATATTTGTGACTCAAGTTTCGGTAACTGCAAGTACCATTTTCAAACAGGGAGTCTTTTCTTTTTAAAACTGGTACCTGCAGTTACGGAAACTTTAGTCACAAAAATAAATTACGTGTTATACAAAGTTATAAGTGTGTTTCATTTCTTTTCTTGATATTATCTGACAAATGTAATGTAATTAGTGATTGAAGTCGAGATAACACTATTTAATTGTATGTTTTATGAATAAATAAGAATTTACAGTTTCAGATTTTTAGACCTAATAAACGTAAGTGATTATTTAAAGAATTAACAATGAATTTATCAATAAATTGAATTTGGGAGATTATTGCGTTACCACATAGAATTTATAATCAAATTTGGTGTAGTAATAATAAAATAAAATCTTGCCTAGGCTATGCTTTCAAACTTAGCGAATAAATAGACTGTTTATTATAATCAAACAAATAAACGAACAAAAATTTTATTTTAAAACCACGATACTTTTAAAAATTTGAACTCGAAGGAGCATAAATGCACACTATAATAATTTAAATAGGGCATCCCCATTCCTTATTTTGCTTAGGAGCCTTTAATGTTAATGCAGCACTGTCTCTGTACTGTTTACAAATGTTTCACCAATCAAACGGAAATCAAGCAACTTTATTAAAATTGATACAAACCTATATAAGTATAAATGGACACTACAATAATATAAATGAAACCGGTCCTATTTTTAACAATATTTTTAGGTCTATAATGTTAATACTCAAAAACTAATTAAAGGAAAATTGGGCGGGGGTGTTTATTATTCCATTTTACTTTAATTATTCAGCAGTTTATCAGTAGTATTAATGGTGATTTGAAGTGGGGCCTTGGTCAGTATTATTATTGTAGATTTATGAAATTAATCATTTAAAAATACAAAAGCATTTCTTAAATCTACAACAATGGTTTAACTACGACTACAAAATAAATTACTTATTCCTCTGCTTCTCTAGCTAATACATCAACAGATTTACGAAATGTTCTTTTATTTAAATTATTTTTTTTCTGTAACTTCGTAAACAAGATTAATATATTTTTTTGTAATGTGTTTTTTACTAGACTTGTACAAAATGGCTTTATTATAATATGATGCACACATATATTGTGGAGGGTTTACATCTTGAATATAATAAAGAAAAAGATACGATGACATTTTTAAAAATTAATTGTGACTATAGTTTCGACTAATAGCTAGTCATTATTAAACACAACATGCTTTAAAATGATGAAATTTAACTATTTATACAAAACAGTTGAATAGCGGCGTGTACATTACGTCAATCTGGTCATTAAACAGGGCAATTCCCGTTTGACCTTGGTTTTAAAAATTTGAATGGTTTAAATCCACCTTGCGTTTTTTATCCTCTAAGTGGATAACCGAAAACACATCATTCCCGAAAGGGTAATTTGTTTTCAGTAAATGGTTTGAATTATTCTTTTTATGACAAAATTTTTCATGCTATTTTAATCTAATTTTTAATTTACGACCATATTGTCCAATGTTTGAGCTTAAAATTCCAAAATAGGTATGTCTTAACAACAAAATATTGCATTCTCGCACAAATTATTATGGATCATTTAGATAGAAATAATGTCAAACCCATAGAAAAAGTAGAATTAAAAAACATACTTAACATTAATAACAGTCGAAACTTAAATTGTGTTTTTGTAATATATCCTATATAGCCGCATTCAATCCTTTGGACTTCTTTCATTCCGTCCAAGATTAGTGCTTCCTATTTCATAATGACGAGGTTATTATTTGGTGAATTTCTATAATATCTAAGGTAAATAAACAAGCGTCTGTGGTTTCATCCACACCAAACCACATATAATTATTGTTAATAATATCTTTATTTTTTTGTATGGTTTCATAGTACGCAAGAGCTATATAATTTTTTCTCGGAAATGCGCATTTTACAATATTTTCCCAAGAAAGATTTAAATGCATTATTTTGTAATTTTCTTAAAGGGATATTTGAATGTAAAAGAATTTTGCACAAATGCGAATTTAATTTAAATTAAATTAAAGTCCATCGTTTGTTGAAGCTTTGAACTTTTTCAAACATTCTTGATGTAGTGTTGTTATAACATGTTTTACATACAAGTCTTGACTAGTTAGGATGCAGTTGGGAACTAAAATAAAACTTACTATTTTCAAACATGCCTTACAAAATAATGTATAATTTTCACTTATTAATTCTGGATAGTCTCTAATTAATTTTTGTATTGTGGTTTTCACCTTTTGCATTATGGGTTAAATATACATGTGAATTATATAATAAAATTTATCTGTGATTCCCCAGGTTAATACGATTCACGCAAATAGTAATTTTTAATAAATAAGCAAAGTTTTTGGAATGTCAATTCAATAGTTTATGAATGCGGGATTGGGATAGAGGGCACAACCATAGTCCAGTAATGGGCGGAAAATTATCTTTTATATTTTTACAATTAATATTGTTTTTATCATTTCGTATATGTATTTGATACTAAGAAGGTATAAAAAAATACTATGAGAATTATCATTTATATCGCTAAATCTAAATTTAATTCGTCATTGAAAAGTACTAATAAATATAGATAAATAATATATATGTATAATTTTATAACTATTTTAATATTAGTCATAAAATATATTGGTTATATATAATTTTTAAAGCAAACTATACCTTAATATAAAGATTTTAAATAATTCAATTTAGTCAAGTCATGGAATAAAAATTCTGTTAAAAGATTTGTCGGCGTATTTTTATTACTCAAAAGTTATATAAAATGTAAATCAGGGAAGGAGGACGATTTATTATTCGGATATGTCTACATTTGTATAATATATTTCAACTGATAAATGGCTTCCATTTCAACTCACTTAAAACAAACTTGTATTCACGCAAGAACGATCTAAATTCGAATTATATTTAAATAAACGGCAAATGGCGCAATTATAAAATGAAAAATGCAAGTAAACGTAATGTACACCCAATTTCCATAATATAATAATAGGGCCGTTTCGTTCCCGGCAGACAGGGCGGAAAAAGTGGCATCAAATGGTCATAGGGAGCATAAACAAGCGTTAATATTTTCAAGGGGCGGCCCCGAGGACTTCCCATTAAAATTTAAATAACGACCCAAGCAGTTCGGATTAAATTACAAAGAGAACTTTTAATATCGTCCAAGAGTAGGAAGGGCGAGCTTTAAAAAGGACAAGTATAGTCCTTTAACGGGAAAATAAATGAAGGCTTTATTTGAACAGTTTAAATAATAAGTATAATATATTATTCTTTATTCTACTATTAAAAATATACACACTATGTTTGATTCAAAGAAAATATTTACGAAATATAATAAAATTAATAAATATGTTGATTTCTAACTCTGCATATGTATCCGATGTCTAGTGGCTAGGATACCTGGCTTTCACCCAGGAGGCTCGGGTTCGATTCCCGGTATCGGAAAGTTTTGTTGGTTTCTTTATCTCACATTTAGAATACATACATAGATGTTAAGAGGTTGTTTGTCTCGCAAACACGGATAATGCGTTTAATATTCAATATAAAAAGAACAGAGACATACAGAAATGTATTTAAGACGAATGGTATACTCACATTAGCGTCAATCTGTATCTATAAATCGGCCGCCTATATATTTCAAAACATCGACTCCTACGTCACAAATGGTGATAACTACAATTATTCAACGCGGAATAGAAATAATCTTCACATCACACGTCATAAAAGTACGTTGTACGAGAAATCCCCAAAACATTCTGGTATACTAATTTATAATAAGTTACCTAATAACATTTTGAAAGAAATAAAAAATATTAAGTTATTCAAGAAGCAACTAAGAAAATTTCTCATACAAAAGTGCTACTACTCATTCAATGAATTTATCAACGATGTTGAGTAACATTTTAATATTTGTTAATTTTATTTATGTTTTTTATCCTTTTGACGACAATTATTTTATTGACATTTTATATTTGTTACTGTACTCTACTACTATTTGACGACAATTATTTTACTGATATTTAATATTATTACTGTACTAGAGAACTATTTGTTCCCATGTTGCGACGTATACATCCGCCATGTTATATATGTTACGATTGTACAAACAATTCCATGTATATACATTGTATAGGTGGCTAAGTAAATAAATAAATTTAATCTAATCTAATACTATTCGAGCTAGTTTCTTCAAACTCAAAAAGTTCATTTAATGTCAGAGCTTTAATTGGGTATTCTTAGAAGTGTTAATAATAATAAACTTTATTGGTGCCCGAAACAAAAAGTTTTACACAAGTCAAACAGGAAAAAGACGCAATAGAGTATTTTAGTATACTACAATGCAAATATTAGAACAGTTTAAAGTTATTCTACTATTGCAAAAATACACACTATGTTTGATTGAGAAAAAAGATTATATGAAATATAATCAAATTAATAAATATCTTAATTATAAAATTATTTAGGTGTTAGTTTTTATACATTTCCCACCGTAAAATGAAATTTAAATCAAGTAAAAATTAGTTACTACCTTAAATATATAAGGGAATGCGTTTAGTGCGCAAAATAAATGATTACCGCGATTAATCGAACAAACAATAAGATATGCGTCTCCCATTGAGATCATTATTAACGTGACTCCCGCTGCTTTATCGTGCTATAATTTATATATTCGCCGTATAAACCAAAGCAGCGTTTCAACAGCGATATGAACAGCACTATTTTACATTAAACTTCACTGTATATTATTAATACAATAGATGGTACATAATTAAAAATAAATAACACATGATTAATATAAGAAAAGGTTACAACATTTTGAAGTTTCCAACAAATTTTGTATAAGCCGATGTTATAGATAGATAGATACTAATTCTGTCAATTCTCTAATATATATTTTAATAATTTATATTATTAAAGAGTCATTAATTATTATTATTTTTTAATTTTAAATAAATTATAATTACTTTTTAATTTAAATGGAACCTTTTTTAAAAAGACGGCCACCGTACTCCCCTTCATTCAAAATCCAATAAGATGTCCCGCGGGGTTCTTCTCTTTCACCCATTTTATAAAAATTATATTGTTCAGATATTTCCAACCCCGCTTCGGATTTCTTTAGTTCAATGTTATTTGATATGTTTTATGATGATTGTCAAAATTACGACTAGATTAACCTAATAACTAGAAGAAATGAGCTGCTCATTAATTTATATACATCTGATTGCTTTCAATCTTAACAATTTCTTGTAGAGGATTTGACTTTGTGATACATTGTTTAATGATAATTCCAATAAAATAGATACTTTGTGTGACACCTACAAAGTTACTATTGGAATTATTCTTCCATTCGGTTTACTTTATGTATGGCGTTGAATACTAAATTAATCAGTCTATTATTTACTTTTACATTATGTTTATATAAATGTTCTTTTGATTTTATCGCTGACTTTACAATAGAATGGAATGTAACTATTTTCTTAATATTTATAATTGTAGGCCTCACGTAATATACCTACATTTTTGTTTTTCTTTTTTGTTTATTAATATTATTTTATAATAATATCCATTATTTTGATAATTATTTAATTATATAATATGTATATTTTAATGTACTTAGTAAATTTGTTTTGTATCAAATTTTAATGTATACTAGAATAAAAAATACACTACATTTTGAAAAAAAAATTACATTTACATTTACATTTAAAATTAGATTTATTTTTCTTACCTGCACGAAGGGAGAATTATTTTTTTATTAATTGAATTAAGTAAAAAAGTATGTTCCATAAATGTCAAAAATTACTTTTTTGTCTTTTGGTCTTTTTTGATTGATTTGTTTTGTTCCATTGCTACTGCGAATTTTCTATTAGAATGAAAGAAATGTAGAAAATTTAAGAAAGAATTTGTCAATCGATCTATTAATAGTGAATCCATAGACTTCATTGTTTATTTGTAATGAACTTGAGGTTATAATATTTTAATTAAAATTTTTTAAATAATTATCTATGTAAAGGCGAAGTTATAAAACATATTAGTTACGTAAGTGAAATCAGTTCATGTTAGTTAAACATATGGAAATTTTTTGAATAAGATATATTTTTTTATAGCAGTAGGATTTGCAAAACCAGTTAATGATTTGAATATTTTATTATGTTTTAATGTTGTTATATGTAATGAGAAATTAATATTTACGAAGATCGATCCAATTCGTTTTTTCTTCATGTTTATTTTATAATTAAAATTAAGAAATGCAATCTTAAACATGTATTTATATCAGGAATGTCCTGAATATAAGGTGGCATCAAAGTGTGTGCAATTGAGATGCAAAAGTAAACAACTTTAAAATGATGAAAACGAAATTGAATCCAAGAAGAGGCAGTGATAATGTGTATTCATATAACAAGCAGTGCATATAATTAGCCTACATCAAATAACAGAAGATTTCAAGTCTAGAGAAGTAAATAATGCTACACAGCTAGGAAGCAACTTTTCATCCTAGAAAATACAACAAACTTTTAATTCAAAAAACAGAACTAAATTTAAAGAGCATAAATATACCATCAATTATCCCTTAATAACTAAAAGAAAAATTATATAGTCAGCAGCCGCGCTAAATGTAAATTTTAAAGGTCATACCTACGAACATCACGGCTTCTCGAATATATAATTTTATAAAAATGTATCTATATGAAGTACCAATTACTCATCCTATAAAATGGCATTTAAACTTAATAAACTATTCAAAACATTAACTGAAAAAAGATTTTAATCAGGAAATATATAAACCCAATTATCATAAATGTATTTATTTATAAATATCTTAGACCTAATTACAGATTATTTTTGTTTTTATATAACAATACATTGTAAACACACAGAAGGCCTGGCGATGAGATCTCCATTAGGTTCTCTAATAGCAAACATTTTGATGACATGTATGCTTAGATACTTAATCTATTAATTATTTCTTTATAATTTTGTAAATTCTTTACATCCAAAAATAAAGTTTACAGATAAATTAACAATACAACAAAATGAATCAATTTCCTAAATCTCACCCTAGATATTTATAGAAAATAATCTCCCCTCATTCTATATAAATATATAATACAATGAGCTAAATAATTTAACAAGAAAGATCGAGTTAGTAGAATAAGAAATGGTTAAAATCTGAAATCGATGAATTGAAGAAATCACGCAATGTTTCTAATACTATTTTTGATATACTGCATTAAATTGAAGCCCAAAAAAATCTTGCTAAGAATGTTATTATATACAACCTTCACGAAACTTCTGGCATAAATCATGCTGAGGATGATAAACAAGCGGTATTGAATTTGCTAAGCTCAATTGGCGTTTTCAACTGATTCAATTAAATCATTTGGTATTGGCAAAACATCAAATAGACCACTACTTGTTAAAGTTGTTTTGCCTAACGAGAAAACTGCAAAACAAATTTTAAAGAATAAATTGTAAACTGGATAGGAATATTAAAATAAGATCTGACCAGACCCCAAAGAGCTGCGTAATGAATTAAATCGACACGCGACGTAGAGAGAAGGGTGATGAAAATGCCATAATAAAATTTGTACGGGGAATCTCACAAATTATACAACGGGGAAACTAATAATATCTCAATAGCCAGTTGATATCTATCTCAAGTATGGTATTTTTTATAGGGAGTTGTATCCTGAAATAGTTTTTTGTTCCGACAGAAATCGCTGTAAAGGTGGCGGAATTTCAATCGCAATAAAACATATTATAACATTTCATTCCTTACCAGTTGAAAATTGAGTTGAAACTATTGATTTAGTCGCTGTTGAAGTTATATTACTTAAAAAATGTGTATATACATTTATCCTAATACTACTTTGGATAACTATAATATTCTCTATGATTATATAGAGAATTTCAAAATGAATAATTTGATATTAATCGGTGATTTCAATTTAACTAATTACAGATGTCATATATTCAAAACCACGTGAAATTTTGTAAAACCCTTCTTACAATTTCTATCAACCAATTATTTATTACAGGAAAATAACACTCAATTGTATAAAGATTGGAAAGGAATTGAATTTTAGTTTTTTTTGTTTAACCCGGTTGACCAGGTAGCATTATAGTATGCAGTTTGATATTGTGAGTTACGTGAAAATAAACTAATGAATAAGCACTAAATAAATATTTAGTATTAAAACATTGATAATGGTCAGTTATCTGTATCTCACATTGTATAAGTTCTATCGTGTTCCACTAGATGCCATTAGAAAGATGAGATTTCGAACTAAAAAGCTTTTCTGACAGTTTTGTGATTAGTTGACCCAGTTTTGTTTGAGCGCGCGTTAAAGATAGATACTAGCAAAAAGAAAATACGTTATATTTTACAGTGTTTCTTCGAAAAAGACGAAAACGCAAGACAGGCAACTGAAAATGAGAATAGTGTTAATAAAATAAAATTTGTATTGTTGTAGTAAATAAAAATCAATCAAGATATATTCATAATATCATATATCTTCTGAAAATATAGTCATATTATATATGTTTAATTTATTGTTCAGAAATATTAACAAAACACAATTACTTTTTGCCTAAAAATAATGGTATAATTTGAGAAAAAAATTCAGTAAACATATCAAGAATAAAATATGTCAATATTCATTTGTAAAGATAACTGAAAGAAAAAAATATATATTGACTATAATTTAAAATAGGAATTATATGATTAATATGATTTCTTTTAATAATTAACATCTAAAGAATTTTGAAGTATTAAAGAAATTATGATAACATATGTCCTATCTCATACGATAGCAATGGGTAGATCCCTTACTAGGTTTTTGACCTCAATGGCCAATTTTTTATAGTAGACATGTATTACTAAAATATATAATACTATTCT
This sequence comes from Ontholestes murinus, assembly GCA_963969525.1. NCBI lineage: Eukaryota > Metazoa > Arthropoda > Insecta > Coleoptera > Staphylinidae > Ontholestes > Ontholestes murinus. The sequence goes on along the minus strand of OZ018397.1, from coordinate 20,450,314 downwards.
AAATAATCTCACATAAACTGCTGTATTGATTGTGGGTTTAATTTGTCAGAATGAATTGAATTGATTAACATTAAAAAGGTCAATTGTGCGAGTGATTCTTAAATCTCCATCTAAATCTGGATTTATGTAATTCACCTGTAATCGAATACTTCCGGACCTTAATTTGAAATTAATGGGGTGCGTTCCGGGCACTTTGTAATGGGGGAATGAATTTTTGAAGGCGGTTATTTCGGTGAATTGGAGCGATGAATTTTTCACGACTGCCTTTATTGGATTAAGGGCGGAGATTTATATTCAATTCACCGCAAGTAATTGGAAGACTTGGAAGCTTTTTATATGTTAACTTTTCCGGATCTTCCGTAAACAACGCCCGGAGCTCCGTTACCGGAAGTCCGCCTTCGGGAACCAACCAACTTTTATGGCGCCATCCAGTTCACTCAATCGAAAAACTTCAGCGAACGTGTTAAGATGATTGTTTTATTAACAAAAAGGGTCCATTAAAATTATTTCAAAATAAATTTTAAAATGAGTTGTATACTTTTTTCATAACGATGTGCGAACTAAATAACTTTGTTCATCGCAAGTAACTATTAATTTTAACTTATAATATATATTAAAAAAAATAAATAAAAAATAATAAATGAGTAAAATATTAACTATTTGCAACAATATAAAAATTCAAATATTGTATGTTAACAAAATAACTTAATTTATTAAGTCCACAATATCTGTACGTGTTGAAATATTCCAAAATTGTGTTGAAATTAATCTCGGACAATTTTGTTAAACTCTTATAAATAGTACTGCGTGATAGTTATAAATAAATAAGTCTGTACTTGTGCGTTAAAACGCTGGTGGGGGTATATGGGTGCAGCCGAACTAGCAAAAGCGATAGTGCAACCTAGTCAGTCAGTCACTAATCGGATAGGTGACCAGCACCCTTTCCTATTGGTATTTAATAAATGGTAAATTAGAAGGCCTTTAAAGTAACAAACTTATTTACACACATATACATATTCAAATAATACGGCGGAAAGACCATGTGGCCGATAACCAAAACACTACTACTACTATTCATCATCAATATATAATTAGGTATATAATAGTTCTTTAAGTAAGTGATTATAATAAATAATTAATAATTTAAAAATACGATTTTTTTTATAAATCTACAACAATGAATCTTATTAAATATAATTAATAGTATTTAAATAAAGTAAAACTCACTTTGTTAATATCACACTATTTATTTAAAAAGTGACCCGAGTTTCGATCAACAGCTGATCATTTTCAAACTTAAAGTTTAAGTAAAAGTAAAACTCACTTTGTTAATATCACACTATTTATTTAAAAAGTGACCCGAGTTTCGAAGAACAGCTGATCATTTTCAAACTTAAAGTTTAAGTTTGAAAATGATCAGCTGTTGATCGAAACTCGGGTCACTTTTTAAATAAATAGTGTGATATTAACAAAGTGAGTTTTACTTTATTTAAATATTCAAGATGTATCACGAAGTGAACGCCTCAACCATTAATTAATTAATAGTAAGTGGTAAGACTTTCAAATTTTTATTTAACTCACTACTATTGATTTGTTACACTGCGGCTTCTTCAGGTAAAGAATATATATCTTATTAAGACTACAAAATAAATTAGTTATTAGAAAACGACCCTGTTGGCTAATATTACGTTTTATATATATATATATATATATATATATATATATATATATATATATATATATATATATATATATCTGGTTTTAACAGAAATAAATACATTAAAATTAGAGGTGCTTTGATAATTGTAAGACAAAATAACTCTTATATAACTCAATACCTATCGTGGTAGCGATGCAATCCTGTTCAGATGTAATAACTTTATACATTTTTTAACAAAAACAAGTTTAACAACAAGTTGTAGGTAGGTCATTAATAAACATAATGAAAATAATGGTCCCAGTACAGATCCCTGTGATACACCGCTCAAAGAAATGTACTTCCTAGAACTTATTCCCTAATAATAATTCACATTGCCTACTATGCAAATACGAGGTAATTAGCGCGATCAGCTTAGAGTCTAAACCAATCGGTATATATAACGTTAATCTGTTGCCGATTATCTAGTGTATGAGAAACTACATCTGTAAAGTTGTACAGGTTTGTTATAGTTGACCGATAAGATATAAAACCGTGTTGATGTGGTGAAATTATATTGCTAACATATTTGTTGTGTGAAATGATATTTTCTCAAATATCTTTGCGAAGTTACTTATAATTGATTTTGGACAGTAATTACAAAAGTCACTTTTATCGCCACTTTTAACACAGGAGTAATATGCGATTGTCTCCAACAGTTCGGCAAGGAATTGTTTCATTATCAAGTTATACAGTGCGCCCCTAAAGTATGGAACAAATTCAGTAAATGCGAAACAAAAACTTTTTGGATAAAATACTCGAGGTCGATTTTGTTTTATAATAACTCACATTTTTGAGGAAAAATTATATTTTCATGTCATTTGTTTGTAAGTAATGATGTCATCAATTGTTGTTTTTTCAAATAGCACCCCCCCTTTTTTATACATTTTGAGAGACCCTTTCATTGTCGAATTGACGGTATAAAAATGATGCCACTTTACATTATAAAGTTTTCGAGTAAATGGCGATTCAAGGGGAAAAATCATGATCCTTTCCACTATTTTTCTCTAAAACTATTTGGATTTTGTAAAAAAAGTTATTCTTTGGAAATTGTTCATTTTAGTATTTTCTATAATTATTTGTTATGGAACTTTTATGTGAATTTTATAATTTCTTAGTAATAAGTAGAGAGCGGATAAAAAAGTTTAAAAAACGTGAAAAAAAAGCATTTAAAAAGGCACTAAATTTAGAGAAAAAAAACATTAAAACAGACAAAAAAGCATAAAAACAAGAAAAAGCACTAAAGAAAACTATATTTTCTTAATATGTAACACGTTTATCAACATATTTTACGTAGAAATTCTGCTTAAAACTAAAATAAATATAATTTCTTTACGCAATATGTAATATTAAGTAAGAGTATTTAAGAATTAAAGTGTAATTTTGTATACATTTCAAAATAACTAAAATCTATTCATGAAAAGAGTCACTAAATGAATGTTGTTCTAGGTGTTCAATTGTGAAATTATTACTTTTGTCGCTCAATAAATTTTTGAAAGTGGATAAGGTTCTCTCCATTTTAAATTATAGCTATTATACATTTGAAAATTGGGAACATTGTGGCCATTCAAAATCAAGTTTATTTTACTTATTATTGAAAATCCTTCATTTTTACCGAATATTTCTTCCGATATTATTTTAATTTCTTGGCCAATGCGTCCAGGTATTTTCTAAATTGAATATGCGTTTATAAAGATTTTACTGTGTAGCTCAGAAACGGGATTTTATTTATCGTTTGCTTTGTTTCTCTTCGTAAATTAATCAAAAATACATACTAAATTGTTTTGAAGCTCTTGTTTCTTAAGAACGGATTGACAGTCATTAACTGATTTGTCGTCTCGGGAAAATCGTATATAACCTTATTAAATCCTTCAAAATTGTTCGCATAGTAAATAACAACATCTAGCGAAGTTCCCCATCTTGTTAGCACTGGTTCATAGGGCAGTGAGATATCAGGTAATGTCTCCTTGAATTATTGTACTCATAGAGGAGTATAAGAACTATTTTTCCATTTTTAATTAAATCTAAAAATGAAAATTTCATTCTTCTAGTTGCAGCAATTCGTTTCAATCCATGTGCTGAACTTCTACAATGTATAAAATGCATTATTAGTAAAATTTTGTAATCCGTGAATCCATGAATTTTGCTATAGTGTTATTATCAGTTTTCTCCAGTTCTTTTGAATATATAAAAATACGGTTAGTCGGGATATCTTCATGCAAAACTCCTATTATTAAATTAAATAAGCGTATGTGGTTTTATCCATATCAGAACACATATAATTATTGTTAATAAAATCTTTAATTTTTTGTATGCGCATTTCACAATATTTTTCCAAGAAAGATTTAAATGCATTATTTTGTAATTTTCTTAAAGAGATAATCGAATTTAAAAGTGTTTTGCATAAATCTAAATTACTCTTAAATTGTCCATCGTTTGTTAAAGATGATGCTAAAGATTGAGAAATTGTCTGCTGTTTTTTTTTTAATTCAGCTTTGAACTTTCAATGTGAAAATTAACGAAAACAATATATCATATTATAAACAGCTACAAACTTTAAACAATTATATTGTTAAAAGACACGAAGAAAATATGTCATAAAAATATAATCTATCAATGATGGGCAACAAATTTTTATGAAAATTCTCTATATTAGCACATTAATTTATAATCAGTGTAAAAATGTTTATTAAATAATTATTAAAAGTTTAAGAAAATGTCCTAAAAACATTGAATCCAAAAAAGCATGAAAATAAGCACAAAAAGTCAAAATAAGCAAAAAAAAGCAAAAGAATCTTAACGCCAAGTAATCATATTTTTCAAGATTCGTATACATATTTAGAAATTTTTTCGATGCTATATATATTAAGGATAAGCATAATGGCTAGAAATCCGCCTCTCTAGTAATAAAAAAGCAAGAAAATATAAAAAAAACTATAATTTTTAATATTTTTCTCGAAAATCAAGAAGTCTTTAAAAAAATTGTTCAAATAGAAATTGTTCAATTTTTATTGTCTTCAAATTTTACTTGAAAAAAATTGTTGGATTTTTAATAATTATAATAAAAAAAAACAAAAAAAAGTTCAAGTACACCCACTTCCGGTGGACGAATTCTTACCAAAAGATTTTCATTTGTTCTCATTAATGATAAAACCTTAAGTTTAGAGTTTTAGTTCCAAAGCTGTTGCGCTTTTTGAGATACAGCGCCCATGGACAGAAACACACATCCATACATTCACACACACAGACACATTCTAAAAATGGACGGAATCGTCTCAGGGAATCTCAAAACGTATAGTATATCCATTGGAATTTCGAGTTCATTTATTTTTTGTAAAAACTATATTTTTATACTGTCAATTCGACAATGAAAGGGACTCTCAAAATGAATTTAAAAAATGGGGGGTTGCTATTTGAAAAAGTGAGTTTTTATAAAACAAAATCGACCTGTTCGAGGATTTTATTCTAAAAGTTTTGTTTTACATTTACTGAATTTGTTCCATACTTTAGGCACGCACTGTATATGTGCAACAATGGTTTTAACAATAAACTACTACAGTCTTTAACTATAAATACTGGAATATTATCAGGTCCCATAGTGAGGTTTCATTTTAATGACTTGACTGTTGCTTACATATTCAGCTTCTCCAAAAAATTGTAACGACAATGTGGTAAAAATACATATGTCTCTATTAAATATTTCATATGCATGCTTTTGTTTAGAAAAAACCACTAGAATTAGCAAAGGCATTAGTAATCGTAGTTGGTGTTTCTAACAGAGAATCATTAAATTTCATGACACCTGGTATTCTAGTTGTATAGATCTCTTGATAACTCAAACCGTATGGATACAAAAACAATTCACACCTCATATGGAAAGGCTTAAGTTCACCACGTGATCTTCCACACTCGTCCAATTCTGCCAGTAGAGGTCAGCATGTGAAAAAATATATTTACGCTTTTGTTACGGCGTCATGCACGGCACAAACACGTGGAAGCTCATCAGTGTAAAAACTAGGTAGGAGTTTTGGTTCAACCGTCCTGTTTAATTGTTTCTTCACCATCACCATCACCATCACCATCACCATCACCATCACCATCACCATCACCATCACCATCACCATCACCATCACCATCACCATCACCATCACCATCACCATCACCATCACCATCACCATCACCATCACCATCACCATCACCATCACCATCACCATCACCATCACCATCACCATCACCATCACCATCACCATCACCATCACCATCACCATCACCATCACCATCACCATCACCATCACCATCACCATCACCATCACCATCACCATCACCATCACCATCACCATCACCATCACCATCACCATCACCATCACCATCACCATCACCATCACCATCACCATCACCATCACCATCACCATCACCATCACCATCACCATCACCATCACCATCACCATCACCATCACCATCACCATCACCATCACCCATCACCATCACCATCACCATCACCATCACCATCACCATCACCATCACCATCACCATCACCATCACCATCACCATCACCATCACCATCACCATCACCATCACCATCACCATCACCATCACCATCACCATCACCATCACCATCACCATCACCATCACCATCACCATCACCATCACCATCACCATCACCATCACCATCACCATCACCATCACCATCACCATCACCATCACCATCACCATCACCATCACCATCACCATCACCATCACCATCACCATCACCATCACCATCACCATCACCATCACCATCACCATCACCATCACCATCACACCATCACCATCACCATCACCATCACCATCACCATCACCATCACCATCACCATCACCATCACCATCACCATCACCATCACCATCACCATCACCATCACCATCACCATCACCATCACCATCACCATCACCATCACCATCACCATCACCATCACCATCACCATCACCATCACCATCACCATCACCATCACCATCACCATCACCATCACCATCACCATCACCATCACCATCACCATCACCATCACCATCACCATCACCATCACCATCACCATCACCATCACCATCACCATCACCATCACCATCACCATCACCATCACCATCACCATCACCATCACCATCACCATCACCATCACCATCACCATCACCATCATGCTCATTAGAGCATACATGATACTCATTGCCCACGAGTATGAGCAGCAATTCATACGAGTGGGCAATGGTCATTGTATGCGAATTGTACACTATACTTTTTCTACGATTATACATATAAATTAAAAAATACAAATATAGATTTCTAATTATTACCCTTGAACAAATTTTTATTTATTAAAAATATGTGTGATATTGATACAGTTATGAAATGGTCTTAGAGATCGTGTATATGACGAAACCTTTACCGTAGGGTTTAATTTTGTAACAAAACTACTCTCACTACTACTTATCATTATTTTGCGTAAATTTCAACACACGCGCAATTTTATTTTGACGTGTAATTTTACGTCAGAAAAGTCAATTCAAAAATCAAATGTGTGTCATAAATTTTATAATGTTCGTATAATATTTCCGTGTAATCGAAAAACTTTTATTTTTGAATTTAAGGAAATTCACATGTATTTATTATAAAAATCGTTCAGTCTGATTCAATATTAATATTATTAATGCTGTGTTATTCTAATAGCCCTCACCTGTTTAACTATTGTAGTACTAGTGTCACAATAGATATATTGTAGCACTAGTGCTAAAATAGATATATTGCTACAATAATTTTTAAAGCCAGGAGTGCAATAATGAAACTTTTTACACGTGTGCCTTACAAAATTTTATCTTTGATCGTAAAGGATTTCAAAGAATATATTCATATAAGTAATATTTTTATGTCATTTTAATAATTCAATTAATGAAAACATATTTTACCCGCAGTGCACTAATGAAAGCGTTACTTAGCAACCAGTAAACAAGTTGCACAAATGTCGGCCGCCATTATTAATTATGGAAATAATGTTCCCTTTATTGTAATTGCTTCGACTTGCATTAAATGAAACCTTCAGAGTTCTTAAATCTGCCATTTCGTTTGTGTTATCTATTTTATTTATAGTTTATTAGTTATTTGTATCAATTAATAATAAATTAAGTTTTTCGTCGAAAATGTGTGCTATAATATATTCATCTGTCAAATTTGACATTTCTGTGCAATAAAAACAGTTTGACATTACCGTGCAATAAAAACGTAAAAAAGCTTTAAAAAGCCACTTTTACAATGAAAAAGATACAAAAAGCATCTACTTTCTGTACGATCGTAGATAAAAGTTATTTTACTGATTAATGAGTGCATAATAAGCATACTTTATTTTTTGTGAGAAAACCGTATGTAAGATATTAAATATTACAAAGAGATAAAAAAGTTTTTAAATCAAATTGTTTTTAACTAGTTTTGTTTAGTTTTTATTGGATGTACCATTAAAAATATTATAGTTTATAAGTACCACCACTACTGTTTTTTTATACTTCCTGTCAATCATTAATGACCATAATAACTGAAAGTAGTTATAAATAATAAATTTCATAAATTTCGGTTGCGACCGAACTAGCGTTAGCGAGAGTGCAACCACGTTAGTTCGGGTCAGCAGTTGGATGGGTGGAAAGTTATTGGATATGCACTCATGAATATCGTAGAATGCCATTTGTTGAAGATATGCTTTGAAACTAGTTTCTCGATCTGGAATTGGATTGAGTTTGCCAAGGGTGATCAAATCATTGACCA
>OZ018397.1:20420191-20441640 GCA_963969525.1 Ontholestes murinus | reverse complement strand
CTGTCTTTTGTTATAGTTGTCTTATTTTGCATTTTTGTGTTAGATCGTTAGTAATCGTTATTGTTTGAACATCGCTGTTGTATTTTTTGGTAAAAATTTAAGATTTACTCAAAAAGAGGGGTTATTGGCATTATTTTTATGCTTGGAGAATGTCATCAAAATTGTTTATTGGCTTGTCGAGTTTATACTTAAAGGTTTCCCGAAAGAAATCACCCTAAGCCAGCTATTTTTGAGAGACTATTAAACCAGTTTAAAGAAATTGAAAGTGTCAGTTATAAAAACCTCAGTATAAGAAAATCTGTAAATTTTCATTTTTTATAATGACATACAACAACCATGTTCAAATAATAACGATTACTAACGATCTAACACAAAAACGCAAAATAACACAACTATAATAAAAGACATCCTTTTTAAACTAAAGTAACAGACTAAATTAATTATCTGACGTTTTTAAATACGATAGAAAACTAGATACATTAAAATTTTTACTTTAAAAGTATTAAAACGGTGTAATAAACAATATTTTGGCGTTTTCTGTAAAAACGAGAAGACTTAACACTTAAGATTTAAATACCATTCGATAGGTAATTAAAACGTGCATTTGCTGATAAATTAATAAATATAGCGTTCCATTTAAATAAATGAAGTTATAGTCATTTAAAGTTCTCATTTGTTTAATTCCATTTTTTTTACACCCGGTATAAGATGTCAAGTTTATTATACTTGGAAAATAAAATATGATCTATTGTTACACTTCAGTGTAAATTTGGTATGCATAACTTACTTATTTTTTAAGTATTTGATACATGAAAATTAGGTTACATTTTTACAAAATTCAAATTAATTCAAAAACCTTAAGGTTTATGTAATAGAAACCTTATTAAAACACATACTTATTTTTATAGACGGATCCAAAAATGCAATAAAATACAGGGTGTTTCATTAAAAAAAACACAACTTTGATACTTTTAGGGTTTTTGGGACACCCTGTATATTATGAAAATAATTTTAAAAAGTAGCCCTAATAGACCCCCATATATCCCCAAAGTGAAACTTTTTGAAAGTCACGTATTTTAGCCACAATATTCCGTGCCGTATAGCGTGAATAACCCTGTATATATATATATATATATATATATATATATATATATATATATATATATATATATATATATAATGTATATTATTCGGTTGATATTTTTAATACGTCGCTAAAAATGATACTGATTAATATTTCATCGTTTTGGTAAATTACACTATTTAGTTCGATTTTTCTGCATTTATTTCAATTTTATTTGAATTATTCTATATTTTAATATATTGTAAGTTCCCTATAATTAAATATTGTGCCTGCTGGGGAAATTTGAATAAATAAATAAATATTATCATTGACAAAGGACATAGTTAATAGTGAAATTAAAAAAAGAACGAAATAAATCCAAACAGTATGAACTATAAACGAATACAATTTTTTAGATATAATAAATAAAGCTTTGAATAGCTGTTGAGCTAATTTTTCGTATAGGGATTGAAATAGATGGTGCTGGTAAGGAGATATATATTAAGTTAAGTAAATTTCCAAAGGAAGAAATCTTTGGGCGTTGTCGGGTTTGTTGAGATTATTAATATCTCGATGGCCTCATTCATAATTTTTATAAAATGGTATAATTCTACACGGAAACTATTAATTAAATATGCCAATAACTGGAATAGTTAATTTAAATGATAGAATTGTTATATACTGTGATACAACGAAATAGATATACTCAATGCCATTGGAAGCGTTATACCCATTGGATTCAGAAAAATTAATGTCTAATATAAAAAATAAGAAAACTATATGCAGCCATTTAAAATTTAAAGTTGACTGTCATTTGTTAATGAAGTTAGGTTTGAAAAAATATAATTAATGTCATTTTATAGTATTTAATCGGCCATTAAATTTGTTTTTTAGTTGATTCAAAACGGTTAATAAATAAAATAAGTTATGGCGTTGGGCGTTTTTTTATCGAATGCCCGGTATAACTAAAATATTCTGAAACAAAGTTTTCGTAACAAGCCCGCAAATAAATAACCGACTGATTAACGACTCTGATCTCCAAAAACTGAAATAGTTGAAACGGATATATTACCTATCCAGTTGTTTGCACTTTGCGCAATACAACAGCAGAATGCACGAATTCCAGGAATTTTCCAGACGACTACTTTTGGCATACCGGAACTAGATTCGAATGAATAAGTGTATGTTTATCGATATTCCCCCCTCGAATCATTAGTGTACGCTGCAGTGGATTTGTGTTCACCTTAATCAAGACTGAAACGTCGGCAAAATTACTCCGCAAGGAAAACGATTCAAGAGATTCAAACAAATTTTTCTTGGCGATGATTTTCTCTACACGTATCTCAATCCTAACGATTATCTTTTATTAGTCCTTGAGCATAATGGATGGTCGAACGATGATTGAGAAAAATTAATTGAAAAGATCTAAATTAATCGTGTTGACGTAATGAATAAATTATTGTTGATAATATGAAATAAGTATTATATATGATATGATGTAATCGTAATTACATGGCTTTTAAGACTTTCTCAAGTTAAGTTTTAAAAAAACTGTCTGCTAATACATATTATTTTTATTGTGAGTCCCATCTTACATATGGAATCATATTATGGTGTTACTCTAGTCATATAAAAAGCCTATTTGCTCTGCAACCTAGAGCTATTCGTATACTTGTATTTACTGACTATAGAATGAAATGTGCACGATTTTATTAGTGTACACATTCTAACATTATTCTGTGTTTATGCATTAAAGAATCTTAAATTCACAAAAATGTCAACTCATTAGCATCAGCGTCAGGATTTTGACACGATACCAGATCACATGACCTTACTTTTAAAGGCACTTTAGATATCAAAATGGCATAAATCAATATGAAATAAAACTCTATAATAGACTACCGAAGAATGTAAAAATTTCAGAGATTACTTTAAAAGTAATTTCTGATAGAAGCGATAGAAGGATTCTTTTAAATTCAGAATAAGCATGCAGACCTATCAGAGATATCCCGTGTATTGGTATAAATAGAGAAATTCTATTGCTAGAAACTATGGTTAAGCGATACATATCGCAATTGGGCTTGAGTAGAAGAATATTTAGATAAGTAACTCCGCCCGCCCCATTTTTTGATACGTATGTTATAAGTTAGTATGGTACAGATTAAAAATTATAATTTAAGATTATTAAGCACTGCCAATAAAAACAAGTAATATTATTAGTACGTTAGGATTTCCTTAACACACAAGTAAAAATTATAACAATTAAACTAGAACCAGTACAATATTAATGTTCAAAAATTAAAAGTAAAAGAAAATTTACAAAATATGTTCTTGAATATAATAAGTTAATGACATATAGATTATAAACAGTCAAACTTTATTTTGTATTACTCTTTCACTGTATCGTTTCAAATACCATTTTTCAAAGTTTTCCTTCTACCGATTATAAAATATAGCCCAAAATATTAAAAACATTTTATTTATTATTTTAAATAAGAAATAAATTTTTGGATTAAATGTTTAAAAATTACATAGGCTCGTTTTTATTTCCATAAATAATAATAAAATACATAAGAATTAAAAAAATACAATAAGCATACAAAGAAAAAACAGAAATACCATTGGTCAATAACTCAAGCTAACACTATTTGTAATAAAATACCAATCGTAAAAATAACTAGGGATGTATTAAAATGCCATTTTCTTTATAATTTTTCCTGACATAAACTGATGTAAATATAAAGTATTCCACATTTAAATTCGTACAAGAAACATGTCATTGTCAGGCATTCATATAACTATAACTATAGATTTTTTTACCATTTTTGTTGAATATGTAATTTTCTCGGTGTAAGTAAGTTATGAGATGAATGATGGTGATTTAAGGGTGCAATTATTTTAGCCGGTTTAAATGGAAATGCTAGACATGGCGGTAATTTAATCTCCATGTATAGCAGGGGACAATTTGTCTTTCGGAGAAATCATAGGATCATAAATCTTCCTGCTACAACGCAAGCAACGTGAAAGGGTTTTGATGTCGAAATGAGTTGAAGAGGGATGTAAAGTTTGTGCATATCTGCTTATTTATGTATATATATATATATATATAGAAGATGTCTTATACATATAAAAGTTGTAAGGCTTTAAAAAATCTACTTATCTGTAATAAATTAAAATATACGGTGCGGACCTCAAAATTGTGGTGAATTAAGGTTACATGTTTTTAAGATTTAATACCCCGTATATTACTATTTATTTTGATAATCCTGTTAATTTTGAACATTTTTATTAATCATGCATTATACATAAATTCATTAGTTTACTAATAGTCAAATATTCTCTATACATAGGTGATTATGGAGACTTTTACTCTGTTATACATTTTTGAAACTTAAATTCAAATAAATAACCTTTCCGGCACCGCTTCTTTCTTAAAACTAGTTACTTGATTTATAATAATGACAATCTCGTACTTAAATTAATAAAATATGGATGTTTAAAGTGTTTTGCTTTATTACGTTAACATGCATAACAAGTAACAAGTAATAATAAATCATTATCCGTCAGTGATTTATACACATGTATAATTAATGAAAATATTAAGTGTCAAGTGTGTAACAATACAGACAATGATGTATTTGAGTGTGACATTTGCGACATGAAATATAATACAGTTTAAGCAAAAACTGAAGATAAATTAGACGTGTCCTACGGCAAAATGTGTGAGAAAAATGAAGTTAAAATGTGCTCACTTCAGGTATTATTTTCATTGAAAAAGGAAATGGTAGCACTAACAATTAAGTCATCAAGATGTAATAATTAAAACTCGAGGACACCCAAAAATGACATTAAAAAAGAAGTAAACAACATAAAATCTAGCAAGGCTTTAAACAAAATATACAATTTAGAAAACATACCTAGCATCAACAGTATCAAGAAAATTAACAAGAAAAGGATCTATAATTGCAACACCAGAAATAAACGTTAAGAATCACTGCATTTCGAATCTTTGCAGAAACAAGCATAAATACAATAAACACTATCCAAAAAAACTTATACATTAAGCGAAGTGAGGCAAACAACCAAATCCAAATAATATAAAAATGTAAAGGCACAATGAACTGTTATTAAAAGCAAAAATGCAACATTTAAATTTAATAGATATCTACTAATAAATAATGTGGGCGTCCCTCTAGCAGAAATTATAATCCAAAAGTTTGCATGAAAACTTCATAAAACACTGTTAGGTTTTTTAGGCGATGAATGGTACATTATATTAATACAATTCGCGTAGGAGCTGTCCTGTTTCTTTCCTACAATTTATCTCCATGAATTATAGGGCGTCTAGTTTCTTCCTCTTCTTTTTACATGTAATATTCTTTCATGTCCAAATTGATGATTTTCTGTCATGAGATGGGTGGCAAATATTGATTTTCCTCTCTTATATTGAAAATCTTTCATATGTTCATCTCCTATGCGCCCCGGATTCTCCTACATATATTTTCGGGCAGTCACTGAAAGTTAGCATGTAAATCTTACTTTATTTTTTGAGTTTTCTTTATTGTTTTTGATTATTTTCCTTAAACTATTGAATGATAGAGCCAATTTATTTTTTTTAAACACTTTGCTTATTATGTAGCTTTCCTGTCCCGTGTACGTTAGTGATGTAAAATTTGTATCTGTTTTTGATTGTACGTGTATATTTCGTTATGTTTCCTCAGTTTTTTTTAATTAAATTTATTGGATTTCTACTGTATTTTGCAATTTTTAAAATAATGTTTAATTTTTTATTGATGTTATCGGTTGACGTAGGTGTCTTTATGAATCTATGTATCATACTATGGTAGGCTGCAAGTTTATGGTTCATTGGATGCTGTGAATTGAAATGTATAGTTGAGTCTGCGTGTGTAGGTTTATGATATATGGCAAATTCGTGTTTATTATTATTATTTGTTATTATGATATCTAAAAAAAATATATTGATTTATTTTGTTCTGTTTCTAACGTTAATTGAATTTTGGGGCGTTAGGCTTATTATTAGTATTAATCATTCTTCGAAATTGTTAATGAATATTTTATTTTATTATTTGTAGCGATAAATGAAAGTAACAATACTCTTTGAAAGTTTGTGTTTAAGTTACAAAATCTAACAGTGCATTTAAAATGAACTTCAAACAATTAACAACCAATACAATCAAAGCATTCATAAAGACGTTGAAATAATAAAACAAGGAAATAATCATCTCGCTCTAAAATAACATAAACCGAAAGATGGGGAAGCATATTACACATTATTTAAGATATTAGTACCTGCAGTTGTGAAAAATTGTGACGGCAAGCTATAATAAAATCTATACATATTACATATAATTGAGTTTGTAATTGTTAATAGTAAGAATTGTTACTGTAATTTAATTTTCGAATTGTTTAAATAAAATATAAGATCCTAGCCTTCATTAATAAATGGAAAATACTTCAGAATGTATCTGGTCGGTGTAGCGTCTTTGTAATATAAGTTGCCTATCACCATTATCATTGATTTAAAAAATAAACAACAAATCAAGTAGTTCACAGTTCAAAATAAAAATAAAGAAAACTAAAGAAAAAGGACGATAATAATATAACGATTAATTCATATATTAAATATCCCATTAAATTATTAAGAATGTATTAAAGAATTAAATATTTTAAATCGGCTACACTAATGGGCTTATCGACAACATTTTAAATAAGAAGGAGATACAATTAAACCGATGAAAATGTATTAGGACAGTGGCTTTTCAAATAGAATCATTAATAGTTTAGTTTAGTTTAGTTTATTTACTTTACAAGTCCTACAAAAAAAATATACAAAATAAGATAATAAGATACATTTACAATAACTTGAATTTAGATCGCAGGACTTGAAGGCGGAGTTCACAGGGCAGTGTTCTTCCACTCAAACCATTGTTTCCTGTTTTCGATGACGATCAGGAGGTCATTTTTACCATTGAGGCAATATTTTAGCCATTACTAGTGGCTATTTTTATCCAATTTTCTTGGAGTTATTTTATTATGTGTATGTCAATGTGACATTTTAAAATAAAATAAAATCAATTTTGATAAAACTTGTACATCAAATCTTGGAAAATTATTAATAAGTAACGAACCTCCTGCGAATAAAATCGATAAGTGCGGAGTTTACGAGTTAACGATATAAAGTGCAGTTTATTTGACGCAATTTATCATATATAGGGCAGACAGGAAAAACTTTTCACACTAGGTTATTAGAGCACAAAAAGTCAATTTCAAATAATAAATAATGCTCAGCAATTGTAAAACAATATATAAATAATAATCACTTTGCAAATGTAAATAATCTACGATTTTAGACGCATTTAATAAGAACCTTAAAATACAAAGCCCTCCATCGGGAAAAACATCTCTTTATTGACAACGATGTCATTTTGTCATCCCTAATACCTAAACCCCTTACCACCTAACACTAAACCCTAAAAACAAACCAAGGAATAATATAATATTCATATATTATTGCTTATTTTTTAAAAGTGAAAGAGTTAGTTAAGAATAAACACATATAGGGAACAACTATGTATGGGCTTGAGTTACAATATTATTACAAATGTTGTATAAAATGTTCACTTAGTGCAAACGTTCTTAATAATAATGAAGCAATGTTAATTTAAAAATGTTAATGGTAATATAACGGTGCCAAGTTGATTTCAATAACAAAGTAGTAATTTGCAAAATAACAAATTATGTTATAAAAAGCTTAACATTTAAACCAAACAAGCTTTAAATAGGTAAAATAAGAAATTGTATTGGTTGCGACTAGAGCAGAAAATCTAAAAATCTGTTTTATTTAAATTATATAGAGTAATAACATAAGAAAATTATCAATTCATAATATGTTCATAATCTCGCAAAAGATCAAATGTGCTGTTTATAACAGAAGAACATGTTGAAGTCCGTGAAGAATAAATTGAAACAATGGGTAATATTCTAAAGAGTTACAAGCACCTCACGATTAAAATCGAAACCGTCAAGAGTATACTTTTCCTCAATATATATTATTTATCATATTAGACTTATCAGAAATTTGTAATTAGGTAAAGATATATTAACTAGTCCAATGTATATAAAAAATAACATAGTTAACACACAAAATAAGAATAATATCCATTAGTTATTTGATGCTAATACAAAACAACCACAAGCGATGATTAAAAATTGGACCTGTTAATATTAAAAATATCTCCCGTTACATGTTTAACTTAATCTAAGAAATGTTACTTTTTAAGATTCTTAAGTTGCTCTTTTTTGATAAAATATGTTTCTTTTGTTTCATATTTATGCATTTAATTTTTCTCATGTAAAATATTTCAGCTTTAATATTCTCTTAGTTTATTTTATTTTATTTTTCCATTATTGATCTTTGTCTTTCAATTCCGCTAGATGTTTTCATTTATTTTATATATGTCTAGATTTCTACTCACCTACGATAATATGGTCTTGTAAATAATTGCTATTTGATATGAGTATCTGCAATGTTTTTCTTCGTTTTGATTTAAGTTTATGAAAAACTATGGTTAAGTGGAGGAGCAACAAGGGCTAATAGGTTACTTCGTCTGTTCGTACAAATGTATTTCAAACATATTTTTAAAATTTAATAAAGACAATGTTTTATTAATTATTTTGTATTATTAGTGTGCTGAATAAAAGTTAATATAAATATATAAAAAACAATTTACAATTTTAATAACTATAAGTTTACAACAATTTCAAATGCAAAAGTGAAACGGCCTAAAATTCATGGTTATACACTATGTATAATTAGTATATTGGCAAAAAAAAATAAAGAATAAATTAAATGTGTTTAAAGCGTTCTTGATTGAATCGTATCAACAAAATTGATAATAATCCACTTTATACGTTTTGAGTTTGTAAATTAAAATAACGTAATCTGTTCCTGGAAAAATAAATATGATAAAAATTTGCTTTATTGTGCCGATTGCCCAAAGTTTTATATAGGCCAAACTGGGAGAGCATTCGATGAAAGAATAAATGAACGTCAAAACGCATTCATTCATCAAAGAGAACATTAACATATGCAAAACACCTGATTGAGGAAAACCACTGCTTTGACAACAACTTCAAAATCCTCCACATTTCCAACAAAGGACGGAAACTAAATTTACTGGAAAATTTAGAAATAAATAAAAATATTCAGTCAGGAAATTTGCTGAACGACCAACTGGAACTCTCCAACTTTTCCCAGCCCACACTTCTGAAATCAGTATATAATGTAAATAAGTTTATAAACATTTTTGTATTATATTTTTTCACCTGAAGAACCTACAATAAAGCGAAACAATTGTAGTGAGTTAAAATAAAAAGTTGAAAATCATAAATAGTAGTTATTATATTAAGTGATAATAAAGGTAATTGAAATTGTTATTTTTATATTATATAATTAAGACATAAATACTAACAATTTGCACTATGATATATTTTTTTAAAGAAATATAATACAAATAAGAAATACTTCTACTTGTGCGAAACAATGACCTTAATAAATACAATGGCAACTTAACTAAAATCAATATCGAAAAATGATGAATTCTCACGTTCGTGACACAGTCGATTATATCTTTTGAATATGCGATTGTACTATCGGATAAAACGCACACACCCAATCAATTATATTAATAAATTGAATAACACCTTATTTGTTTACATTTAGTTTACAAACATAAATCCATGATCACGTTGCAAAAGACCTTAAAATTTCACAATAATCCAAATTTTACAAATCCATTCTTATAACACCTATGATGTTCTATATGTATGTATGATGAAGAAAATATCATCCTTATGTAAGATTACAATGATTTTTCAATTCATAAAGACACTGTTTGAATCGGTGTATCGTTAATTCAAATAAAGAATTATTTATATTTTTAAGGGAAATTCACTATGATATCGGATTTATATTTTCAATATTCTGTATTGAGAATAAATACTCTCTAAATAGGGTTTGCTCCTGGTATTTAATTATTACGCATAGCTTCGGGATGAAATGAAGCTGCATATTCAAATTCATAGATAAAATGCTATGTTTATTTTGAAATGAATGTTTAAGCCTGTGCAAATTATTTTAATATTTTGTTTTTAGGTTGGTATCTTGCAGTTTATTAAATATATTTGTCAATTGCAGCACGATTTTTTGTGCAAACTTTTGCCAGAATGTGCTAATTATTTTAGTAAGAGTATTTGATCGAACTTCAAATGCTAACTTATGAGATTTCGCACCTGCCTGTTTAGATTAAGCACCTGCGAAATTATTGTTTCTGAAAAATTTTATTTTTTTAATGTCATCTTATAGAGATTTATTACAAAATAGCACTCCTTTACTAGCAAGCCTACCTTCTTCTCCAAACCATTGATCACAGATTTGACGCGTAGTAGCGAAACGGTCTCGCAGGGCTTGACGTTCTGTAGTACGCTTTGGTAGAACAATTGGTCTTCTTCTTGCTCCCCTACCTCCTACTATCCACACCTGACATACACGTATTACAGTCGTTGCAGTGGAATTAATACAGCAAGCAATTTTGCGATATGATATCTCGATATCTCGATAAGCAACAATTCGACTCCGGTGAAATGCTTCCATTGTGGACGTCTTTAGACTCCAGGCATTTTGTTTAAGCTTAACACAGTCAACGGAAATACGAAAAATATAAACATCTGTACTGTTTTGTCACAGTAAATATAAAAAGAACAGGGCTGAAATTGTTATCAATGTATGTTTTAAATATAGTGACTGTTGCCATAAAATGAATTCCAAAAAATAATTCCTTCTTGGTGTAGCGCTTTTAATGTCATTGACTATATTTACAGGTGTAAGAGGAATAGATAATGGTATTATTGATAAGGATCGTAGGGGATTGTAGAGTGATTTTGTGATAGGGGATGAATTGTTGGGATTCGGAAGGATTAATTTTAATTCGCTATTTGGAGCACCAAGATTGGATAAAGTCGAAGAAGGATTGGAGCGATTTTAAAAGTGGGTGAATGGGCAACAAGAACGGTGTCATCGGCATTTTTGTAAGGAATGTTGTGAATGGTTGAAATATGTAGGATCAAAATGACTATGTCGTGGCAAAATATGTTATACAGGAGCGGAGATAAGGGAGAACCTTGGGAGACGCCTTGTAAGATTGGGAAGGCATTTGTTTAATTCTTACTTGACAGAATCTATTGGAAAGCGAATTGTGTATAAGGATTATTAAATGCTGGGGGATCTTTAGTCGAACTTGCGAAACTGAATCAATAGCTTTTTGAATATCTAAAAAAAGTATGGTTGACTCTTGACTTTCGAAGCGTTTAGTTTGCATATTGCACGTTAGGATGAAGAAAGCAAGCATGGTTGACTTTTGGGGAAGGAAACCGAACTGGTAATCAGGAATAAATTTAATTAAGGTGTGTAGGAGTTTTTGTGTGATAGGGGATTCAAATAATTTACCAATTACAGGGAGGAGTGTGATGGGACGGAAGCTGGAAATAAGTAGTGAATCATTATCAGGTTTGGAAATGCACACAATTATACAATTTTTCCATTCGGGAGGGAAATATTGTTGGGAGAAGCAGTACTTATTTTTTTTTAATAAACATGTGAATTTCATGAGGAATATTTTTGCTATTAATTTACGTTTTGTGTCAAATTCTGTTTTATTGTTTTCTAATTGGTGTTCCTTAGTTCTGTTAATGTAATTATATTAGGATTTTTTGTATTTATAGTATGATTTCAATTTCGTGGAATGTGAATATTATGTTTCTAACCTTTTGTAATCCTGTTTATGTATGTACTTTTTATTTACTTTGTTTTTGCGCTTATATATGTCCATATCTATTCATAAATGACTCAAATTAAAACATAGATACGGCCATTTCAGCAGGCTAGTAGTTAAACCTTTTAAATATCAATTTTAATAAATTATTTGTGTACAATCCAGATGCATATATGTAAATTTGCTAATTTATTATGTGCTATTATCAGTAACTTGAATTGATATAATTTTTATAAGTTTCTTTATCTGTTTCAGATATTCAGCATTTTTAAACATCTCCAATCGATTATCCAAAGATATAATGAAACGATGAAGGAAATAATAAGGTATTTAGGATATACATGTATAGCTGCATGCACTTATGCAATTGTCTAACTCAAAAATGCTTTTAGAGACTCAATTATTATTAATATTATTATTTTAACAACTATATAGAGAAAATCATATAGAAGGGCAAATAGCCTTGCGAATTTTAAATTATCTAGAATCCTATCATATTTAAACGATACAAACATTATTAACTTAATCGTGTATCTTTCTACGTAAAAAGAACTAAATTGCAAAGCAACTGAAAACTGTCCTAATTTACATAAATATCTTTATCTAGGAGGATGAATGCTGATTCTGAGAAAGAGACAAATATCTTACTTTGTTTAAATTTTACAGAATCTTATTATAATACATAATGAATCTTTTGAATTCGAACCGAAAGTTTTCTTATTAGCAGAGTGATTAGTTATTATGATATTACGAATCATGGAGGGATATTATACATTGGAATATTATAGAGAATCTTTAATTATAGAAATATTTGAAACAGCAAATATAAATGTTTCAAAATGTCTTCTGTATTAGGGTTGGTGGACAACTTTGTAGCAAGGTGTACAAGACAATCTTCAATTTGTATTACTAGGGTTTTTAGGTCCGATTCTGAAATTTTTACTTTATAAGCTGATCAGAATATATCTGATATTTATGTCCATATATTTTATGCAACTTAATTCTGTTATATATTACGTGAAGATTTAAATTATAAACTTAAATAAAAACACTAACACTTTCTTCGAAATTAATTTTTATATAAACCTTTATCACAGCTATATAATTATCATTATCATTTAATATTGGTTTATTTATTTCTTTACTTACTTTTTTATTTATTTTGCTTTACATGTCCACTCAAAGAAATGTTCTAACAATTTATATAAATACATAAACACTTAACAATCTGGAGCAGGGGACATGCGGGCGGAGTTCACGTAGTGTTCTTTCATTCAGACCCATAATATTAGATAAAGGTATCCTCACCAGTAGTATATTTTGTCCATTTACACAATATTTTAGCCATTTCTGGCTTACACTCATATTATATGAGAATATTTACGCGACGTGACGTTTATTTACAAGCTTAGCTAATATACGTTATTTATAAATAATAATTATTATATTAATATACCTTGAATTTCCGGCTTATTTAAGTTATGGCAATAATTATAAATAATAATAAATGTAATTTATAAATATAAAAAATCTACTTATTGAAACAACTACTTCTCTGACTAATATCAAGGCAGATATTGAATTATAAGAAAGTAAGTTGCAAATAGCAAAACTCTCAAAGCAACAATAGTTTGATTATATGTATTTCTGTCAAATATACTTAAAAAAATATATTATTGTAATTTTAGATGTTCTCTTATTAGGCTAAAATGATTGCTTAAAGTGCATTTTTTAAGCGAAATAGTTGTATTATTTTCAGTAGTGACTTCTGATTTAACTCCATAATATACTCGATATTATAACTTTACTTTACATTTACATGAGGCCTTCTATAATATTTGAACTAATGTACTAATTTTTGGTGAAGAAAAACACTTATTGTGTTCCATATTGTTATGGATCATAACAAGTGATTTTCTATCAAGTGGGTAGCTCAACAAGTATCAACTATAATGTACTAAATATTATAATAAATATAGTGCCGCTCACTCCCTTGTTCGTTTCGAGAGTTAAATAACTTTAAATATTGCATTGATGAGGCTGTTTGTTAAACGAGTACTATTTTGAGTGTATTTAAGTCTATTATATAAATGTCGGATTTTAATGGCATTACGTGTCTTAAATTTATTTACATCAAAATTTGTTTCATATAAATCCTGATTTTCATGTATGTAGATCAGGGATTGCAATATGAATATACATGGTAGCGTCAAAACTTTCATTTTAATAAAATATGGTCTACAATCATCGGTATAATTCAAATTATAAATAATTCTAATAGCCCTTCTCTGTGCAGCGAATAATAGTATTGCTCCAGAAGAATTCTATAAGTGAAAAGTATGTAGCTTTTCAGAGCAACATTTTGATAGTTGTCTGAGTAAAAAGATATATTTATAATTTTTTTCCCCAGTTTTTTCACGTTAATTTGACATCACAAGAGAAGTCATCATTTATATTTGTAGATTAAACGCATATTAACCGTTTTATTATTATTTAGTAATAATAAATTTAAAAATACGAAAACATTTCGTGAATCTACAACAATGAGTCTTACTAAGACTACAAAACAAATTAATTTGAAACAACTACTTCTCTAGCTAATACTTCGACAGACATTGAATAATACAAATTAATTTGCGTGTTACAAATAGTACAACTATCAAAGCAACACTAATTTGAATGAAATTATTTCTGTTGAACAAACTAATAAATGATAAAATGTACTTTAGATTGTTTAAATGTAACTATTACATGAAAAATTATGAAAAATGAATTTTAAACTGATTTCATTAAATTAAATTAGCAAAAGCAATTAAAAAATCTAGCATTCAAGTTTATAATCATCTGCAGACACGTGTTTCGAACTTTCGCTCTCTTCAGTACAGCTTTATTATAAAATTGATCTTAAATACAAATAAAAACACTTACTAAAATAAATATAATGAAATATGATAATAAATATAATGAAATATAAATAACTTACTCAGATATGTACGGCAACTGACACAAGAATGAAATATAATCGACTGAAGGTCTGATTTTATACCTGAGGTGGATTAGTGAGTTCTACAGAAATCATTACGTTCGGGATTAAGGAAAAATACCCACTTTGAGCATAATTGAATAATAAAATGTATTAAAATCCTTTAGTTCGTTGTAGAAAATTAAATAATAAATTTTAAAATACGAAAACATTTCGTGAATCTACAACAATGAGTCTTACTAAGACTACAAAACAAATTAATTTGAAACAACTACTTCTCTAGCTAATACTTCGACAGACATTGAATAATACAAATTAATTTGCGTGTTACAAATAGTACAACTATCAAAGCAACACTAATTTGAATGAAATTATTTCTGTTGAACAAACTAATAAATGATAAAATGTACTTTAGATTGTTTAAATGTAACTATTACATGAAAAATTATGAAAAATGAATTTTAAACTGATTTCATTAAATTAAATTAGCAAAAGCAATTAAAAAATCTAGCATTCAAGTTTATAATCATCTGCAGACACGTGTTTCGAACTTTCGCTCTCTTCAGTACAGCTTTATTATAAAATTGATCTTAAATACAAATAAAAACACTTACTAAAATAAATATAATGAAATATGATAATAAATATAATGAAATATAAATAACTTACTCAGATATGTACGGCAACTGACACAAGAATGAAATATAATCGACTGAAGGTCTGATTTTATACCTGAGGTGGATTAGTGAGTTCTACAGAAATCATTACGTTCGGGATTAAGGAAAAATACCCACTTGGAGCATAATTGAATAATAAAATGTATTAAAATCCTTTAGTTCGTTGTAGAAAATTAAATAATAAATTTAAAAATACGAAAACATTTCGTGAATCTACAACAATGAGTCTTACTAAGACTACAAAACAAATTAATTTGAAACAACTACTTCTCTAGCTAATACTTCGACAGACATTGAATAATACAAATTAATTTGCGTGTTACAAATAGTACAACTATCAAAGCAACACTAATTTGAATGAAATTATTTCTGTTGAACAAACTAATAAATGATAAAATGTACTTTAGATTGTTTAAATGTAACTATTACATGAAAAATTATGAAAAATGAATTTTAAACTGATTTCATTAAATTAAATTAGCAAAAGCAATTAAAAAATCTAGCATTCAAGTTTATAATCATCTGCAGACACGTGTTTCGAACTTTTGCTCTCTTCAGTACAGCTTTATTATAAAATTGATCTTAAATACAAATAAAAACATTTACTAAAATAAATATAATGAAACATGATAATAAATATAATGAAATATAAATAACTTACTCAGATATGTACGGCAACTGACACAAGAATGAAATATAATCGACTGAAGGTCTGATTTTATACCTGAGGTGGATTAGTGAGTTCTACAGAAATCATTACGTTCGGGATTAAGGAAAAATACCCACTTGGAGCATAATTGAATAATAAAATGTATTAAAATCCTTTAGTTCGTTGTAGAAAATTAAATAATAAATTTAAAAATACGAAAACATTTCGTGAATCTACAACAATGAGTCTTACTAAGACTACAAAACAAATTAATTTGAAACAACTACTTCTTTAGCTAATACTTCGACAGACATTGAATAATACAAATTAATTTGCGTGTTACAAATAGTACAACTATCAAAGCAACACTAATTTGAATGAAATTATTTCTGTTGAACAAACTAATAAATGATAAAATGTACTTTAGATTGTTTAAATGTAACTATTACATGAAAAATTATGAAAAATGAATTTTAAACTGATTTCATTAAATTAAATTAGCAAAAGCAATTAAAAAATCTAGCATTCAAGTTTATAATCATCTGCAGACACGTGTTTCGAACTTTCGCTCTCTTCAGTACAGCTTTATTATAAAATTGATCTTAAATACAAATAAAAACACTTACTAAAATAAATATAATGAAATATGATAATAAATATAATGAAATATAAATAACTTACTCAGATATGTACGGCAACTGACACAAGAATGAAATATAATCGACTGAAGGTCTGATTTTATACCTGAGGTGGATTAGTGAGTTCTACAGAAATCATTACGTTCGGGATTAAGGAAAAATACCCACTTGGAGCATAATTGAATAATAAAATGTATTAAAATCCTTTAGTTCGTTGTAGAAAATTAAATAATAAATTTAAAAATACGAAAACATTTCGTGAATCTACAACAATGAGTCTTACTAAGACTACAAAACAAATTAATTTGAAACAACTACTTCTCTAGCTAATACTTCGACAGACATTGAATAATACAAATTAATTTGCGTGTTACAAATAGTACAACTATCAAAGCAACACTAATTTGAATGAAATTATTTCTGTTGAACAAACTAATAAATGATAAAATGTACTTTAGATTGTTTAAATGTAACTATTACATGAAAAATTATGAAAAATGAATTTTAAACTGATTTCATTAAATTAAATTAGCAAAAGCAATTAAAAAAAATCTAGCATTCAAGTTTATAATCATCTGCAGACACGTGTTTCGAACTTTCGCTCTCTTCAGTACAGCTTTATTATAAAATTGATCTTAAATACAAATAAAAACACTTACTAAAATAAATATAATGAAATATGATAATAAATATAATGAAATATAAATAACTTACTCAGATATGTACGGCAACTGACACAAGAATGAAATATAATCGACTGAAGGTCTGATTTTATACCTGAGGTGGATTAGTGAGTTCTACAGAAATCATTACGTTCGGGATTAAGGAAAAATACCCACTTGGAGCATAATTGAATAATAAAATGTATTAAAATCCTTTAGTTCGTTGTAGAAAATTAAATAATAAATTTAAAAATACGAAAACATTTCGTGAATCTACAACAATGAGTCTTACTAAGACTACAAAACAAATTAATTTGAAACAACTACTTCTCTAGCTAATACTTCGACAGACATTGAATAATACAAATTAATTTGCGTGTTACAAATAGTACAACTATCAAAGCAACACTAATTTGAATGAAATTATTTCTGTTGAACAAACTAATAAATGATAAAATGTACTTTAGATTGTTTAAATGTAACTATTACATGAAAAATTATGAAAAATGAATTTTAAACTGATTTCATTAAATTAAATTAGCAAAAGCAATTAAAAAATCTAGCATTCAAGTTTATAATCATCTGCAGACACGTGTTTCGAACTTTCGCTCTCTTCAGTACAGCTTTATTATAAAATTGATCTTAAATACAAATAAAAACACTTACTAAAATAAATATAATGAAATATGATAATAAATATAATGAAATATAAATAACTTACTCAGATATGTACGGCAACTGACACAAGAATGAAATATAATCGACTGAAGGTCTGATTTTATACCTGAGGTGGATTAGTGAGTTCTACAGAAATCATTACGTTCGGGATTAAGGAAAAATACCCACTTGGAGCATAATTGAATAATAAAATGTATTAAAATCCTTTAGTTCGTTGTAGAAAATTAAATAATAAATTTAAAAATACGAAAACATTTCGTGAATCTACAACAATGAGTCTTACTAAGACTACAAAACAAATTAATTTGAAACAACTACTTCTCTAGCTAATACTTCGACAGACATTGAATAATACAAATTAATTTGCGTGTTACAAATAGTACAACTATCAAAGCAACACTAATTTGAATGAAATTATTTCTGTTGAACAAACTAATAAATGATAAAATGTACTTTAGATTGTTTAAATGTAACTATTACATGAAAAATTATGAAAAATGAATTTTAAACTGATTTCATTAAATTAAATTAGCAAAAGCAATTAAAAAATCTAGCATTCAAGTTTATAATCATCTGCAGACACGTGTTTCGAACTTTTGCTCTCTTCAGTACAGCTTTATTATAAAATTGATCTTAAATACAAATAAAAACATTTACTAAAATAAATATAATGAAACATGATAATAAATATAATGAAATATAAATAACTTACTCAGATATGTACGGCAACTGACACAAGAATGAAATATAATCGACTGAAGGTCTGATTTTATACCTGAGGTGGATTAGTGAGTTCTACAGAAATCATTACGTTCGGGATTAAGGAAAAATACCCACTTGGAGCATAATTGAATAATAAAATGTATTAAAATCCTTTAGTTCGTTGTAGAAAATTAAATAATAAATTTAAAAATACGAAAACATTTCGTGAATCTACAACAATGAGTCTTACTAAGACTACAAAACAAATTAATTTGAAACAACTACTTCTTTAGCTAATACTTCGACAGACATTGAATAATACAAATTAATTTGCGTGTTACAAATAGTACAACTATCAAAGCAACACTAATTTGAATGAAATTATTTCTGTTGAACAAACTAATAAATGATAAAATGTACTTTAGATTGTTTAAATGTAACTATTACATGAAAAATTATGAAAAATGAATTTTAAACTGATTTCATTAAATTAAATTAGCAAAAGCAATTAAAAAATCTAGCATTCAAGTTTATAATCATCTGCAGACACGTGTTTCGAACTTTCGCTCTCTTCAGTACAGCTTTATTATAAAATTGATCTTAAATACAAATAAAAACACTTACTAAAATAAATATAATGAAATATGATAATAAATATAATGAAATATAAATAACTTACTCAGATATGTACGGCAACTGACACAAGAATGAAATATAATCGACTGAAGGTCTGATTTTATACCTGAGGTGGATTAGTGAGTTCTACAGAAATCATTACGTTCGGGATTAAGGAAAAATACCCACTTGGAGCATAATTGAATAATAAAATGTATTAAAATCCTTTAGTTCGTTGTAGAAAATTAAATAATAAATTTAAAAATACGAAAACATTTCGTGAATCTACAACAATGAGTCTTACTAAGACTACAAAACAAATTAATTTGAAACAACTACTTCTCTAGCTAATACTTCGACAGACATTGAATAATACAAATTAATTTGCGTGTTACAAATAGTACAACTATCAAAGCAACACTAATTTGAATGAAATTATTTCTGTTGAACAAACTAATAAATGATAAAATGTACTTTAGATTGTTTAAATGTAACTATTACATGAAAAATTATGAAAAATGAATTTTAAACTGATTTCATTAAATTAAATTAGCAAAAGCAATTAAAAAAAATCTAGCATTCAAGTTTATAATCATCTGCAGACACGTGTTTCGAACTTTCGCTCTCTTCAGTACAGCTTTATTATAAAATTGATCTTAAATACAAATAAAAACACTTACTAAAATAAATATAATGAAATATGATAATAAATATAATGAAATATAAATAACTTACTCAGATATGTACGGCAACTGACACAAGAATGAAATATAATCGACTGAAGGTCTGATTTTATACCTGAGGTGGATTAGTGAGTTCTACAGAAATCATTACGTTCGGGATTAAGGAAAAATACCCACTTGGAGCATAATTGAATAATAAAATGTATTAAAATCCTTTAGTTCGTTGTAGAAAATTAAATAATAAATTTAAAAATACGAAAACATTTCGTGAATCTACAACAATGAGTCTTACTAAGACTACAAAACAAATTAATTTGAAACAACTACTTCTCTAGCTAATACTTCGACAGACATTGAATAATACAAATTAATTTGCGTGTTACAAATAGTACAACTATCAAAGCAACACTAATTTGAATGAAATTATTTCTGTTGAACAAACTAATAAATGATAAAATGTACTTTAGATTGTTTAAATGTAACTATTACATGAAAAATTATGAAAAATGAATTTAAACTGATTTCATTAAAATTAAATTAGCAAAAGCAATTAAAAAAATCTAGCATTCAAGTTTATAATCATCTGCAGACACGTGTTTCGAACTTTCGCTCTCTTCAGTACAGCTTTATTATAAAATTGATCTTAAATACAAATAAAACACTTACTAAAATAAATATAATGAAATATGATAATAAATATAATGAAAATATAAATAACTTACTCAGATATGTACGGCAACTGACACAAGAATGAAATATAATCGACTGAAGGTCTGATTTTATACCTGAGGTGGATTAGTGAGTTCTACAGAAATCATTACGTTCGGGATTAAGGAAAAATACCCACTTGGAGCATAATTGAATAATAAAATGTATTAAAATCCTTTAGTTCGTGTAGAAAATTAAATAATAAATTTAAAAATACGAAAACATTTCGTGAATCTACAACAATGAGTCTTACTAAGACTACAAAACAAATTAATTTGAAACAACTACTTCTCTAGCTAATACTTCGACAGACTATTGAATGAATACAAATTAATTTGCGTGTTACAAATAGTACAACTATCAAAGCAACACTAATTTGAATGAAATTATTTCTGTTGAACAAACTAATAAATGATAAAATGTACTTTAGATTGTTTAAATGTAACTATTACATGAAAAATTATGAAAAATGAATTTTAAACTGATTTCATTAAATTAAATTAGCAAAAGCAATTAAAAAAAATCTAGCATTCAAGTTTAT